>JARYGA010008141.1:0-29802 GCA_030545235.1 Helianthus tuberosus | reverse complement strand
AGTTCTTCTGGTAGTTGTAAGCGATAAGCAACTGGTCCTATACGTTGGATTACTGGAAATGGTCCTACGTATCTTGGACTTAAGTTTCCTTTCTTACCGAATCGAACTACTCCTTTCCAAGGAGAAACTTTTATTAATACTTTGTCTCCAACTTGAAACTCGAGTGGCTTTCGTCTATTATCGGCATAACTCTTTTGACGATCTCGAGCAGTCTTTAGTCTTTCCTTGATTTGAGTAATCTTGTCAGTGGTTTCTTGTACTATTTCAGGACCTGACAATTGACTTTCTCCTATTTCTGCCCAACAAACTGGAGTTCTGCACTTTCGTCCATACAGTGCCTCGAATGGGGCAGTTTCGATGCTTGCATGATAACTATTGTTATAGGAGAATTCGATTAAGGGTAAATGATCGTCCCAATTTCCACCAAAATCTATCACACATGACCTAAGCATGTCCTCCAGAGTTTGGATTGTCCGTTCACTTTGTCCGTCTGTTTGAGGATGATATGCAGTGCTTAGGTTTAGTCGAGTTCCCATTGCTTCTTGGAAACTAGTCCTGAAATGGGAAGTGAAATGACTATCCCTATCCGAAACAATGGAGAGTGGAACTCCATGTAAGGATACTACTTCATCTACATACAACTTTGCTAACCTTTCCATACTAAAGGTTTCCTTCATGGGTAGAAAATGAGCTGATTTGGTTAATCGATCCACAATTACCCAAATCGCATCATTACCTTTTCTGGTTTTGGGCAACTTAGTAACAAAATCTATTGTTATGAGTTCTCATTTCCATACATGCATTTCTAATTGTTGTAGTAGACCTGAAGGTTTTTGGTGTTCTGCCTTAACTTGTGAACAAGTAAGACACTTAGAAACATATCGAGCTATGTCCTTTTTCATTCCTATCCACCAAAAGTTATTTCTTAAATCTTGGTACATTTTATTATTTCCAGGATGCATGGTATACCTAGATTTATGGGCTTCTTCTAAAATCTTATTTCTTAATTCTCCCTGTTTAGGTACCCAAATTTTGCTTTTGTGGAATCTCCAAATTCCATCAGCTCCCTGCTCTAATTCTTTTATTCTTCCTTTCATTCCTTCAGCATCATCCTTGATTGCTGTAGCTTGATCATTCTTCAATTGTTCCATTAAATCTAATTGTAGATTTAATCTAAGAGCACGAACTCGTTTTTGCTTTTCATGATATTTACGACTTAAGGCATCTGCAATGACATTTGCCTTTCCTTCGTGATACTGAATATCACAGTCGTAGTCACTTAGGATTTCCATCCATCTTCTTTGCCTCATGCTTAACTCTTTTTGCCCAAATATATATCTTAAACTTTTGTGATCCGTATAGACAGTAAATTTACTTCCGTACAGATAATGTCTCCAAATCTTAAGGGCAAAAATTATGGCTCCTAATTCTAAATCATGAGTCGTATAGTTTTCTTCGTGCTTTTTCAATTGTCTTGAAGCATACGCAATTACCTTTTTGCGTTGCATTAACACACATCCTAATCCTAGTTTTAAAGCATCACAGTAAACTTCAAAATCTTCAGTTCCTTCTGGCAAGGCTAGGATTGGGGCATTTGTTAACTTTTGCTTTAGAATCCTAAAAGCTTCTTCTTGCTTAGGTCCCCATTCAAACTTAACTGCTTTACAGGTTAGCTTAGTTAATGGTACAACTATCTTGGAAAAATCCTTAATAAACCGTCTATAGTATCCGGCTAAACCTACAAAACTTCTAATTTCCATTGCGGATTGCGGAACCTTCCATTTGGTAATTGCATCTATCTTAGCAGGATCTACATGAATACCTCCGTGATTCACCATGTGTCCTAAGAATTGCACTTCTTGCAACCAAAATTCACACTTTGAGAATTTGGCGTAAAGCTTTTCTTTTCTTAACAAAGTTAAGAGTGCATGCAAGTGCTGACAATGTTCGTCCTGATTTTTGGAATAAATAAGTATATTGTCGATAAAAACAATTACAAATTTATCCAAGTACGATTTACATATCCTATTCATCATGTCCATGAATGCTGCAGGTGCATTCGTTAATCCGAAGGGCATGACTGTAAACTCGTAATGACCATACCTAGTTCTGAAAGCAGTTTTAGGTATGTCTTCTTCTTGTACCTTTAACTGATGATATCCGGAGCGTAAGTCGATCTTAGAAAAATATCTAGCTCCTTGAAGTTGATCGAAAAGATCATCAATCCTAGGTAATGGGTATCGATTCTTAATTGTAACCTTATTTAATTCTCTATAATCAATACACATTCTCATCGAACCATCCTTCTTCTTTACAAACAACACTGGTGCTCCCCATGGGGATGAACTAGGTTGTATGAAACCTTTACTTAGTAATTCATCTAATTGCTTTTTCAGTTCTAACATTTCTGTGGGTGCTAACCGATAAGGTGCCTTGGCTATCAGTATAGTTTCTGGAATTAGATGAATTCTAAATTCTACCTCCCTATCTTGTGGTAATCCTGGTAACTCTTCTGGGAATACATCTGGGTATTCTGAGACTACAGGAATCTCCTTAAGTTCTTTACCCTTAGTACTAATGATTACTGAAATCATATATACTATTCCTTGCTTTCGTTCATAACTAGCAACTTTCATTACTGATATGAACTTCATGGGTTTACGTGGCTTATCTCCTGTAATCATAAGTACTTCTCCAGTGGGTGCACGAATTTTTATGGAATTCTTATCACAAAGGATTCGAGCATGGTTGGCTACTAACCAATCCATTCCTAATATGACATCGAACCCAGTTAGATTTATTGGCAATAGGTTTGCATGAAATTTATGACCTGAAAGTTCTATATTTTCTTTTTGCAAAACCTTATCTATGTTAATAGAATTTCCGTCTGCCGTTTCGACTGTAAAAATTTGCCTAAGGTTGGTCAAAGGTAAATTAAGAGCTTGGCAGAATGAAGTATTTATAAAACTTTGGTTTGCACCAGAGTCAAATAATACTTTTGCGTAAATGTTGTGAACTAAGAACGTACCAGCTATCACATCTGGAATGAGTTCTGCTTCTTGAGTAGTTAATTGGAATGCACGAGCATTCTTCTTGGTACCTCCGTCAGCTGGTTTAGCTTTATTGTCTGCTGGTTTCATCAATTTAGGACATTCTGTTTTGAAATGTCCTGCTTCGCCACAGTTAAAGCAGATTCTTGTTTTCTTTCTGCAATCTTCTTCATGATGTCCTATGGCTTTGCAAAAGTTACAGGTCACATTACATCTTCCATAATGTTTCTTTCTGCAATTCCTGCAGAATGGCGGAGTTGAAGATTGCCCTGTTCCTCTTTTTTTAAAGTTACTACTATTACCCGTACGAAATCCTTGGGTAATTTTCTGAGCCAGTTCCTTTTTCTTGTTTTCATCTCGTGTGCGTACCAGTTCATCAGTTAGGGTGTTAGCTAATTCTACCGCATCGTCAATAGTACGAGGTCTCGCAGCTTTAACGATGTTACGGATTTCGCCAATTAGTCCCCAAATATAGCGAGAAATGAGTACCGGTTCTGGCGAAGCCAGTGTTGGTACCACTCTAGCAAATTCAAAGAATGTCGAAGTATATCCTCGACAATCTACACCCGTCATTCGATGATTTAGGAACTTATTCGCCATTTGATCTTTTTCATATTCGGGACAGAATTTTCTTTCTACAAGATTCTTAAATTCTTCCCAGTTCATGGCATAGGCCCTATTTCTTCCTTTGGCTTGAAGTACTGTATTCCACCATTCTAGCGCCCCTTCTTTGAAAAGATTTGTCGCGTACATGACTTTGTCGTCCTTAGCACATTTACTTATTGTAATCACTGGCTCGGTTTTCTCTAACCAACGCAGTGCCGCAGTCGCTCCTTCATTGCCTGCAAATTCAACGGGTTTACAAGCAAGAAATTCTTTGTAAGTGCAACCAGGCGTTGCAACTTTCATTTTCTTAGGGAGCGGAGCCTGCCGTGAATCACTATCGTGATTAGTATGATTACCGCCTCCGTTTATGCTATTACTGAAGTTATCTTCAGAAATACGTTTGCTAGGAACGATTTGTTGAGGTTCAGCAGGTTTCTGGGCTGCAGCAAGTATTTCTGGAATAGCATTGGCTATTCCTTGAGCAACGATATTTTCTATATCTTGCCTAGTCATAAATTGATCCTCCTGATGTTGCTCAGATTGATTAACCTCGTTAACTGGTTCGTTATTAGCGTTTTCCATCTGATAATTAATATATATAATTTATTAGTATCGAATAAATAACAATTATATACAAAACAATCATACAAAGTACACATATAGCCAAAACTATCGATTTCTCGATTCCCATTTTTATATTTTATACTATGCGTCAATACACACCATTTATCTTACAAAGTTTTATTTGTAGTTATTTTACATTGTTATATTTTATTATTTATTATACAACCACAGTTTAACAAACCCACTATCATTTGTCAGTTGGTATTTCAGTAACGACGTTCCCTCTCGTTGTATTTCCAGGAGATCTATTCTCCTACTTCCCTGATCCTATTTCCTGCATCCACCAATTCCTCGCCAAAGTGGCGGAGTTCAGCTAGGTTTTCATTGCTCATTGGTGGGTTTGGTATAGGTTCTGGGTCGAACTGAGGGAGAAAGGAATAAGGACTGTTGAGAAGGTTTTGGAACTGCCAATCATTGGTCCACCATTCATCCATTCCTAGAGGTTGGGTGTGGATTATAGGTTCTGGAATTGCTGGTTCCAAGTTCATTGGTAACTGAGTTTCAGCAGGATAAGGCTAAAGATTATTATTGATAGGTCTGACGACATCACAGCTCGCCAATGCACGATCCAGATTCTCCTGAAATGGTAACTCCTCAATTTGTCTAGAGCTTTCCCCAATTTCTATCTTGGTTTGCCTAGAACCTTCCCCAAACTCCATTTCCATTTGCCTAGAATATTCCCCAAACTGCATTTCCATCTGCCTAGAACCTTCCCTGACTTCAATCCCCTTCCCTTTGTCTAAGGGATTTTCTATTTTGGGAATCTTCCTGGTGGCGGGTTTCCTCCTGCGCACACGCCTCCATCCCACAAATCTTCTCCTTTTCCTAGGCTTAGGTTTCTCCAGAGGTGGAGCGTTGAATTCCATAGGTTCTTCTATATCAGATATATATCTATTAAAATCTCTGGAAACCTCTATTTTCACCGGATAGAGATTTAAATTCTGAAGGGCTTCAGACAAGTCATTCATGCTGTTTAACATATATGCAAAATACAAAAAATTACTAAGTTAAAATTTTATAAAAATTTTCATAAATAACCTTTTAAATATTATTGCATACCGTGTGACTAATTTAATACAAAGAACAACTGACAATTTAAACACACCAGGGTTTACTGTAACTTATTCATTTACTGGATAAGGTTTCTGGGTTGTAGGTGATAAGGGTGCTAAAACTTGAGTCAGAATATTTAAAGATTTGTATTTACTGCTACAGTGGCTAGCATATAGAGATCTGCCCATTTTTCATCTAGCTTATCTTCCCATGGTGGGTTATTGCCTAGTTCTTGGGTTTTCTGATTAATTCTCTTTTCTTTTGGTTGTGATTTCTTTAATTTCTCCTGACTTTTCCTAATAATCCAACTTCTTTTATTAGGAGAAAGTGGTTCCTCATATTGTGCCTTTCGGACAAATATTCCTTCTTCATGATTTGCATAGTGTTTTGAGGAATTTGTTTGGGATGAACTTCCCTTCTCGTTTGATGACCTATCTAATTTAAGATAGATGTTTGAAAGCTTTTGCTTACCCATACTGTACACAAATATTCAAATAATAAACAAATAATCACAAAATGACAATTAGTAAAATTAAATATTTTCTAAATATTTAATTGGCTTAAATCAGTGGCTCTGATACCACCTTTTTCTGTCACGGCCCCCTACCCGGTTTGAACCGTTTCAGGAGCCGCGGGACAGAAATTCCCGTTGTATTTATTTAATTGAGTTGACAGCGGAAGATTTCTTCAGGATCTTTTTAAAACTGCAATTTTCCCAATTATTTTATTTCATAACTCGGGATAAAACCCCGGTAATTTACAATCATGTGATTTCCCTGAGAAATCTTTATTTTTACAAAACATGTTTCTTTATTTTATACTGAGCCACTTCCTTAAGCTTTGTAGTGCTTCGCGACACTTTTCCTGGATCACAATAGATCACCTGAAACATGTTTGAAAAAGGTTTTGTCAGCGGGAAATACTGGTGAATCATTCTTTTTACTAAAACGACTCGTTTGTTATAATTTACAGTATTAAGAGCGATTACAATGTTTCCATATATCAACCAACTACCCACAGTATTTGTCACTCGAACATCCATCGGTAACCTCTGAGTCCAATGGTGTCTGTGACTATGGTCATATCACCCCTTGGCTACCCCGTTGTCCAATGGTGACGGTTATCAAGTAATGTATACAAAACCCCACATACCAGCTGTAATTTGGTGACTACAAAGACTTAATCACACTAATTATAACTTTGAAAGTAAACATGATTTTGAAATCAAATTTGATAAAAAAGAGAATGACTCACATTGCAGATTTATATGAACAGAGCTTAGCCTACTGATTAGCCTTCGTAACGTAGTTTAAATAACAATGCACACAAACTTGGTTAGTAACTAATACAGCATTTACGATAACTCACGAGATTAAACCTTCACAACGAATGACAAAGTGCGATACTTAAACATCCATCGAATTAACGACGAATGACAAAGCATAAACCCTAATGTGGGCAGCACTTAAACATTCATTGGATAGTTTAATCGATCGGACATTGAATCGTAGCAGTGATCGAGTTATTACCCTGTATTATGGCAGAGGTTCGGGATTATAACTACTTTTGAACGAAACAGTGTATAACTTTGTGTACGTAAAGTATTTTAACGTCGAAATAGTGCCAAACTTCAAGTCCCAGACCCCTGTATTTATACCCCAAATTTGACCCGCCCGCGTGTCGCGACAGGACCACCTGCACCTGTCGCGGGGCATACCCTTTTAGCCTAGGGTAGCCTTGTGTCCAGTATAGCCTTAGTGAGTCACGTTTCAATGAATTTTGAAATCCTACAGCAAACTGCGAGGATATTATCAACTAGGGTTTACTCCCCCCTGAGTTTTAGGGGCCCTGATCCTGATTCTAATTATTCTGAAAATTTTAGGGTTTATGCAGAATCACTTGGGTGTGTTAATTAGGGTTTCCTATTGGACAAATTAAAATAATGAATAGGAATTTTGATGAGAGTTGTTACACGAGGTTATTAGTTGATAGCGCTATTAGGTTTGGCACCCTCACGACATACCTGGATAGGATGGGCATGAACTAATAACTTTAAATCATGACCAATGTTTGATAGAGCATTGGAGAAGGGCAAAAATGGCCGTCTGCGGTATGGAGTTATTATCAACATAACATAACATAAGTCAAATCTTGGTAACAAACGGTTAAACAAACTGTGAACTCACCAGCGTTGTCTGATACACTTTTCTGCATGCTTGCAGGTCTATAGGTACATATCATTAGAACTTGTTGTCTGGGATACTGGAGTGGTCATGGGTCGAGTTACATGGAATCATGAGACGAGTCTATTTGTTTTTATTCACTTGGATTACAAAATTCTTAACAATTATATGTAACACCTCGAAAAAATATGTCCAATAATGTATCGACACGTGTCATGGGCTGTAAACGTGTAGAAGATTACTTATGAAGGACTAAAGTTGACAAAACAAGAAAAGTATGTGAATATAAGGGTTCAAGGTGTCAACAATGAGTAACTATACTTCACAATGGCCCCACATGATGTTTATACTCTTAAACGAATGAATCATGGATCATACGGAGCTAATTGTGAAAGAAAGTGAGGAATTACAAACTACAGGGGTTAAATGTGTCAACATGTTTAAAGTATACCTCTTAGTGACCTTTTAGCAAACTCGAAGCTTTGTGATGATTAATTATGCTCACTAGAATAAGTGGTAAAAATTTCACAAGGTTTCGATTCCGTATGAGAAAGTTATGCTATCATTCGTATGCGAGGGATTAAAAGCGTCGACATTGATATTTAAGGCTTTTCGGGTGACCATAAAGATGACTGAGGACTTCACAAAGATTGGTTATGTCTTGGAGTCCTTAGAAATCAATATAGAGGGCTCAAAGTGCAAAACAAGAAGTTAAAACAACTTTTATAAGGACCGGGGGCCAAAATGCAATGGTTGAAACTTGTTTAACCTGATCCTAAGCCTCACGCGGGCCGCGTAAGACCAGGCTGATCTCTTACGCGGGCCGCCTCAACCAGCCAGCATCAGAAACTCTTGACAGGTGTCTGTTCAGCCCGTTTAACCAACTTAGATTGCTTATTTTCAATACCATGGGCTGCACAAACAAGTTTTTAGGCACTAGGGACACTTGTGTTGATCAGGGATCAATCCTAGACTTGTTTGGCATCATCTTGATCAATCAAGATCACTATATAAAGGCCCTCATTGTTGCAACTTTTGATCATTCATTCTATCTCAACTCCTGAAGATATATGGAGCTCAAGACCACTCCCTAAGCATCATTAGTCGTGCATAGGACCTTGGTAAGCTTCCTTAACCTTCCTTAATTATGTTTTACTTAGTTTATTAGCTTAAAGTCAAACCGTCGTAATTAAGGTTTGACTTAACGGTTAATCACTAATGGTCTAGTGATTAGTCAAACTAAAAGTAGTTATAAGTCGGTAATTATGTGGGCAATAAACCCTTAAAAGGGCACCCTCTGATTCCTGCTCTAACCAGGTCATTTGTCAGGTCAAAGTTAGTTATAAAAAGTCAACAGAAACATAATTTTCGAATTAACACATAATTAGCAATGTAGGAGCCATGCAACCTGTTTTACCACTCATATAACTTGGTAATTAATGCAAGAACATGTCTAAGCATGTTCAACCCGACAATTTTCAGTTTAGGCTCGGTTCGGAACCGAAAGTCGCATAATTTGACTTTCGCTTTAACTTTCAGTTCTGACCCGATTTTGATTGGTTTAGACATGCCTTAAAGTTCCATTAGGACCAGGTTATATGATAGTATAACCCTCTGTGATTATACTTATTGGCTCGTTGTTTGTCCGACTCATTTGCATGTTTCCGTTAAATGCCTAATGTTGACCAATATGCCCAATTGACCTTGAAACGAGAATTTTGGAAATGTGAGAGGACAATAATCTTTGTTACTGATTTATAATCATGTCCCTAAAATTTCACATCAGTTGGAGGTCTAGATTAGGAGTTATGCTCAATAGCGTAATTAGAAGGACTTTTATTAATTAAACGGCATAATTAGCGTAAAGCCTATCTAAACCAAATTTTTGACACCAAACCTTTTACCCAATGATGTAATATAATATTTTGGGATTTTTGAAGATTTTTAATTATTTTTAAACTGATCATAACATAGGGTTATTACCTTGATTCGGTAATTACCGATTATACCCTTTTCGTTTATAAAATGAGTTTTACACGACATTTTGATACCAAATCTTTTGCTACTGATTTTATATGATAAATGAAGTAATTTGAACTTATAAACTAACCAGGAAATTCAGATTTCCTATTTTAACTCGGAAATCGCTTAAAACGACTTCTTACGCATTTTAAACGTATAGTATGGGTTAAAACCATTCTTGTCATATAAGACTTATCACCAACTGATATAACCTACTAAATTAAGTAGTTTGGCTGATTACTCCAGACCTGAATCTCAGAATTACATTGAATCTTTTTTTAATCTTTAAAATGACCAAAATACCCCTACATGGCTTAAATTGAGATTAAACTCGTTTTGGGCATAATGGAAGGTATCCTACTGATATCACAACATATTTAAAGCATATTAACTTAGGAAACCTGTTCATGACTCATTTAGTTACCCGTTATGCGTTGTTCGCGTCCGGTTCGGTTTATGTAACTAGTTTGCATAAATTGACCGAAACGGGTCAAACCTTATCATTTTCACCTCAAAATCCAGAATGTGTTTAGTTTACCCATATTATACAAGTCTTCAAAATTGTCGGGACTAAATCACATTCTAATCCGGACTTCGCTTAATCTTGCGTTTTGAACCGTATTCTTTCTTTAAAACTAACCGGTCTAAGTTTAAACTTAAGAAAGACCCGTTAGGAATCTAATAGGTTAATTAAAACCTTCGTTCCAGATTAGGAGCCCTGTAAAAGCTACGTGCACTAGCTGTTGTGATTTATACTTTGCTCAGGTAAATTCTTTTAACTTATTTTCCCTATACGGGCTTGGGGTACGGTATTATAATGATACCGCTTGGTCGGGTATGAATTCGTACAATCAAATATTGATTAAAAAGATGCATAACCCGTTTTATTCTGTCTTGTTTGATGCAATGCCTTTGGGGGGTTAATGATCGTGTCCTGGATATCCTCGGCTCATTCATTAGAAATGGCCACGACTTAAGCACGGGGTGTAGGCATACACCTGACAGCTGCGTATGTAAAAAGGTAGTCCACAAGAAGGGAATATTCTTGTGGGTATTATACCAAGTGGTGTGTCTATTAATCTTGTTAAACTGGCTCTTCTAACCGGGTCCTAAATGGACGACAAACATGTAAAACTGTATACAAGTTTATTTTTAAATAATTATCCCAAGTTAAAAAGGATATTTTGTGCCATGTGCATTCAAACTAATTTCCTTAAACTCTTTTCAAAATGAGTCAGTTAATTGTATTTACCAGTGTAAACTGACGTATTTTCCAAAAAGGCTAAGTGCAGGTACTATACGAAATAGGTTGGCTACTCCAGGCATCAATAATCAAGTCTTGCAAGCTCTAGATGTTAAAGTCTGTTGAACAATGATCTTATTATCTTTTGATCCGCCTGTGGATTCTTTACAGTCCGTTGTAATACTTTGATATTACTATATATTCGGTTTGTAATGTGATTCATACCTTTTGCTTCCACTGTGCATTTATAATTTGTGTTGTTTGACTATGATGATATCAACTACGTCACGATACTCCCCACCGGGCCCACCGGTAATATGTGGAAATATCGGGGTGTGATATTATATTATGCTTCCGCTGAACAATAAAATGTTTTGTACGACTTAATTTAATAAATGAAAGTTTTATTTGAAATCTTGTTATGAGTTCAATGTGATTGGTGGCTAGATCCTGGTACGTCACACGCCTCGCGGGGGTTTGCGCATGTGGTATTTTGGGGGTGTGACAGTTTGGTATCAGAGCCACTGGTTATACTGAACTTGGTTTTAAAACGTTATTATAAAATCAGACTATAACCAAACAAGTTCTGAATACGACCAACACACTCAGCTCCAGACTGCAAGGTTCGTCTCTCGTTTACTCATTGCACAACATAACTAGTGAACACTTATGATATTGCATGAGATTGCACGTTTAGCACAATAATATGAATTCATGTATTACTTGCATGTGTTAAGTGATTGATAGTGTGGTGTTCCCCTAGACATTCGTGACCCATGTTTTGTGATGTTCTTTGCTTGCAACTCGAGTCTAAGGAACTATTTAACATGAGTTATGAGGAGCTGAGATGAGCATGTTGTTACACCCCGATATTTCCACGTATTACCGGTGGGCCCGGTGGGGAGTATCGTGACGTAGTTGATATCATCATGGTCATTTAATCACAGTTTAATGCACAGCGGAAGACTTAAAAGTAATTTATACAAACTGATTCGAAAGTATAATAAAATATTACACAACAGATTGTAAGTGGATCCACAGGCGGATCTAAAACAAAAAGAAATGTTGTTCAACAGATTTTAAGTATCAAAGCTTGCAAGATTCTTTATTTGATACTCGGAGTAGCCAACCCATTACGCGTAGTACCTGCACTAAATCTTTTTGAAAAATACGCCAGTTTACACTGGTAAATACAATTAACTGACTCGTTTGAAAACATTTATAAAATTAGTTTGGGTGCACAAGGCATAAAATCTTTTATAACTTGGGACAATTATTTAAAATAATCTTGTATACAGATTTACATGTTTGTCGTCCATTCAGGACCCGGTTAGAAGAGCCGGATTAGATTAATAGACACACCACAAGTATAGGCCCACAAGAGAGTGAGATACCGTTTATACATACGCAACTGTCAGGTGTATGCCTACACCCCGTGCTTAAGTCGTGGCCATTTCTAATGAATGAGCCGAGGATATCCAGGACATGGTCATTAACCCCCAAAGGCATTGCATAAAACAAGACAGATTAAAATGGGTTATCTCAATGATTTAACCACTAATCGATTAAATATTCAATACCCGACCAAGCGGTAATAATTTACCGTATCCCAAGCCCGCATAAGGGAAAAGAAGTTAAAAATATTTACCTGAGCAAAAATTATAATTTTATTCTCAGCCGTATATCAATCAGCAAGTACAAGTAGCTTTTACTGGGCTCCTAAATCTGGAACGAAGGTTTTAATAACCTATTAGATTCCTAACGGGTCTTATTTAAGTCTTAACTTAGACCGGTTAGTTTTAGTGAAAGGTTTACGGTTCAAAACGCAGGATTAAGCGAAGACTGGATTAGAATGTGTTAGGATTGGAGGCTCTCATAATTGTGTTAGTTTGCTTGATTTAAACATTAAGTGCAGCGAAAATGAACAACAAACTTTGTGAGCACAATCAAAGAAGAAATAGTTTTGATAAACACATGATTTGCATTAGTTGAAAGATTACAAAGTCAATCAAAAGATTACAAAGCGTGCTTACAAACTAAGCTCCCCCTTAGCCTGATACCCCATGGTTGGTTGCACAAGATGAAAGGATTGAATTGAGGAGAAGAACTCACTCAAAATGATCAAATGTAACAGTACAGGGTATTGTTCCATTTATAGACAAACCAAACCACTGAGACATCTCAGCTGACGTCACCATGAAAGCGACGTCTAACAGCCTAACAACCTGTATCTACTGTTCTTATACAAACACTGCTAAACCTAACCACTGACAATACATAAAACATATGATATACTAAACTACTGCTCTCTCTATTCATCAGTGCTTTCCTCAAGGTTGATCAGTCCTTGATTGGGCAGTGCTTTGTCATCAGCAGATTGTACCAGCAGTGCTTAGTTCTCAGCAGGGTTCTATGTTTCATCAGTTGTTAGGCAGAACAGCAGCAGTTGTATCCGGGCAGTGGATATAAGATCATCAGCTGTTATAATCACTGTCAAGGGAGAAGACTTAGTGTAAACAGCTGCTTATTAGGAATCCACTGTAGTGAACCAGTTTTGGCTTTCATTATCTGTTCCTCTGGTAGGGTTCAATTCCAACAATCTCCCCCTGGAACAGATAATTTCCAAAACACTTCATTATTCTGAATTTTTATTTCTCATCAGAAGTTCCCTTGCTTGTCTTTTAAATTCTTTTTCAAATTCTTTGGAACTTAGGTCATCCTCATCCCTGCACAGTGAAAGTTAAAGGAGATCCTGCAAATCTTCAACACCAAGGCCTAGTGCTTGTTTCCTTTATATGTACTTCACTTCGCCATTGGATCTGACCAGAGTCAATACGTGGGTCTTTTGATCAGACATCCACTTTAGTACTTTTGAACCCAATGGGTTTCTTGGGAGAGATTTATTTTCTGATGAGCTTGGAGATTTTGGCCTTGAGAAGAATTGTAAAGCAGTATCTTTAGCTTCTGACATTCTCTTGAACGCCTCTTCCATGACTTGATTTGCTGCAGCTATGTCTTCTGCAACTTCTTTGTCAATCAGCTCTTGTCTCTGTTGTTGATCAAGCTCACTGTCTGGGATATCTGCTGAAATGTTTGGTGATGCAGGTTTGGTTAATACCTTTTTAAAAAGGTTTTGAAGTCTCACTGAACTATCTTCTTTTAGACCCATTTTCTTGATGGCTTCTGTGAAGTGCTCAACTTCCTATTCTTTTTCTTCTTCACTGGTCATCAGTTTTCCTTCCTCTTGGTTTATCACAAGGCTCGGGTCAACTGTTGATGTGATCAGTGTTTTAAGAGCTTCTAGCCGTTGTTCCATCTTAGTTTTCCACAAGACTGCCATCCTTCTTTTCTTCAGCCGTTCAAAAGCCTCATCGGTATACTGCTTTGTCCATTTTGCTATAGCTTCAGCAGTATCCACCTTAGCATCTATTAGTTCCTGCTTCTTCCTTTTGTACTCGGATGTCAGATCAGCAATAAGCTTTTTGTATTTGTTCCAATTAGGAGCTGTCTTCTTCTTTCTTGGATCATTTTTTATCCTTTCAATCCTGTTAGCTTCATGCTTTAAAGCGATTATTGGCCATTCTTCAAACTGTTTTTCTTCAGCTGAGTAGAATTTTTCTTTCATTATATATGCCAGATACACTTTTCTCATTGCTTTTCGTTGGTCGGCCTTTTCTTTGCTCAGATCTTGTGCATAGTTTTCCATCAGCTTGACTTTTGTGAGCAAAAACTCCAGTTTTTTAGAAATGGCTTTATCACCTTGATCTTTGCATTCGAGTTTAGCTTGAATCTTTGCTTGCCTTGCTTTCATCTTGAGATATTCATCCATGTCTTCTGGAATTATGAAGCCTATGAGAGAAGGAAATCTTCTTTTTGAAGGATCATCCTCAGTGTAAAATTGTTTCATCTCATTTTTCACAGCTTCTAGTTCCAGTGGATATTTAGCAGCAACAGGATCATACTTTTCATCAGTAGCCTGTGTTGTTTCTCCTTTTCTTTTGTGAAGCTTTGGAGGAGGTTTTGATTGTGATGTAGAAATGATGAGAGCAGTGGTGGATGGTTGACTAACAGCTGTTGAAACAACTGGTGTCTCAACATCTGTTGTCATTACAACTACTGATGTGTCAGTAGATGTCTTCTGCTTTTGAGCAGGGGTTGAAGGTGGTGAGGTAGTTTTTGATGGTGGTGATGATGATGGTGAGTCATAGGGTATGAAGATCCTTCTCCTTTTTATTGTAGGAGAGGCAGATGATGTTTTGGGTGGATCAGTGGTGGTGATATGAATGGCAGTGGTTTGTGATTGTGATTGACTGACAGTGGTTGAAACAACTGGTGTCTCGATCACTGTTGTCATTACAGCAGATGTTGTAACATCTGCTGTCTTCTGCTTTATGGCAGGAGGTAATGATGATGATGTGAGGACAGTGGTTTTGGTGGTGTGTGATGGAGTGGTGTGTGTTGAAGAGATGGCAGCTGTTTGGCTAGTAGTTTTTGTAATTACTGCTGTATCAGCTGTTTGGATGGAAGTTTGGGATTTTATGGTTTGAGGTGGTTTGGATGGTTGTTTTTCTTGTTCTGGTTCAATATACAGCCCATCTTCTATTCCTTTCTTCCTCAACTGGTGTCTCAATCACTATTGTCATTACAGCAGATGTTGTAACATCTGCTGTCTTCTGCTTTATGGCAGGAGGTAATGATGATGATGTGAGGACAGTGGTTTTGGTGGTGTGTGATGGAGTGGTGTGTGTTGAAGAGATGGCAGCTGTTTGGCTAGTAGTTTTTGTAATTACTGCTGTATCGGCTGTTTGGATGGAAGTTTGGGATTTTGTGGTTTGAGGTGGTTTGGATGGCTATTTTTCTTGTTCTGGTTCAATATACAACCCATCTTCTATTCCTTTCTTCCTCAACTTGATTTTCTCCCCCTTTTTGGCATTATCTGGAAGGGTGTTATCCATGAAGAGGATAGTGGAGGGAACTTTTTCACCATGGGCAGTCTTTTGTATGCTGGCCTTTATAGCCTTGATGTCTGCTTGAGTATCTTTGAATCTTGACTCCACCATGTTTGTCAGCATTTTTACATGCATTTCATGCTACTGATCAGCTGTTTGTTTTTGCTTTTCTAGCAAGGGTTGAAAAAGATTCCAGAGCTCATTTGCAGCAAGTGCTTGTGGTGGAGCAGGTGCTTGAGGTGGATCAGCAGTGGATTGTGCTTTCTGAGCTTTTAACAGCTGCTGCACCATATCCTTTATTTCAGCAACTGATGTTTCAAGTTTCTCAACTCTACCCGTCAATTCCTGATATTTTGAATCATCACCCACGTTAATGGGATCATCTGAATCCCCACCAGCAGTGGTTGTATCAATGTGTGACTTAGGAACTGAGTCCCAAAAATCACCCATTGATACCCCTTGTTCTTGGTACTGGGGACTTCTTTCTTCAGCACTTGATAAACCTTTGATAGTACCAGTGGTTAAGACAAACTCACTGGTGGTTACCGAAGGTGCTATAGAAGAAATTGCCTTCAAGGGAGTCTTACTTATGAAACAACAGTCCAACTGAAGATCTGTTGACCCATCAGTTGTAGTTGCTGCTCCACTTGAACTACCACCGAGAGTTACTTGTAACTCAGGGGGTGTAACCTCCTCAATTGTTGCTGGGATAGCAGAAGTAGTAGCTTCAGACCCAGTCACTTGTGGGAGTATACTCTCAGTGACAGGTGATAGAGAGGAACTGGTTTGTGTCTGAGCTATAGCAACTGCATGCAACAAGGGCATTATTGATTGTGGTAATGTGATTGGTGAGGGCATGGGTGTTGAAAGAGACATGTCCTTGGGATCAGGACTGAGGAAGATGGATCCGATTGGGTCCAGAGCTTCATATTGTGGGGTCCCTGTGCTTACAACCTGATCCTTTTGTGAGGATGCAGGAGGAGTTTGAGTTAATGGTGGAGATCTTTCTACCAACTGCTGTGAGGAAGTAGCAGCAGTGGTTTTTGGTGACATTTGTTTTGTCACAGGCAGTTGCTCTGGGATCTCATCTTCCAGAGTTGCCTTTTTCTTGGGTTTGGTGGGCTTTTTGTATGATTTCTGTTTGGTCTTTTTGGAGATGTCAGGTGTGGGTTTCAAAGCAGTGGTTGTGCTGCTATGATCACCTGGAGCAGTGGGCTCAGCAGCAGATGTCTGAGGAGCAGTGGTAACTGCTAAATTCTGCTCAGGCACCTCTGCTTTTGTTTTTATTGGTGCCATCATTCTAGAAAATGTTTCAGATGTTAATCCTTTTATTTGAAAATAGACACCCTGTTTGAGCAAATTTTCATTTTCTTTTTCGAATTTTTGTTTAAAATAGTAGCTCAGAAATCTTGGAAAAAGTAAGAATGCTTTGCTATCAACGTTTTTTTACCAAGTCATTGAAGATCTCCTGGGAGTAGTTGTAATCTTTATTATTTAAAATAGCATAGCCCAGGCATTGAATCTTCAATGGTATTTCGTTAAACGCAGTTGTTTTATTTGAAACACACATCAAAAGTGTGTGAAATAAAAACCTAGGTGCAGAAGGGAAGTAACCTTTTTGTAAGGTATCTACCTTTGATTGTTCTGCATATCCCCTTTTTACGAAATCAGTTTTCATCTCGGCTTTATTAAAGGAAGTTTTACCTTTCTGATCATCGAGTTTGAAGACTTCGGAGATTGATTGCGGTGTAACTTGAATCGCTTTACCCTGTATCGAGGAGTTGATGGCAATGACTTTATCATCTTGTTTTTCAAGTGTAGCCTTTTCCCAAAACTCTCTCTGGGTTTGCAGATAAATAGGAGCATCTATGACAAACAAAGTTTTGTACTTTGATGCAGATATGGTGTCAATGATGGAATCAAATGTGTGGTTGTTGGTGGGTTTTGTGAGTAGACCCAGATAATTATGCGGAGATTTGTATGGTATTTCGATGGATTCAGAGGTCGTTTGAGCAACCTCTTTAGAAGATGATGATGATGGCTTTGATTTTGCTTGTGATTTTGATTTCGATTTCGTCATTTTTGCGAGAAGAACGAAAAATGATTTTGGGAAGAAGGGTTGGAAACTGCTTTGAGAAGAGAATTTTAGAATTCAATTCGACAGTGTAAAACCCTGTTTGGGGGTTTTGATCAGGGTTTTATTAAGGGAAAATGATCGCTGATGTGGCAGCGGTTATTATGATCTGATGGCTAAAAACTGATCACGTGTCAAACACTGATGAAATGGATGAAGAGTGGAGGACATTTGTTTTAAGAGCCACTGATGAAAGAAGCATCAGTGGTTACAACGGTAATAATGTGATAACGGTGGATGATTTTTACTATCAGTGGATAGCATATCAGTGGTTAAGACACTGATTTTGAACATCAGTTCTTAAAAAAAATGAAGGATCAGTGGCTAACTTTCAGCAGTGGACAGTATTTAGTAAACAGACGTTTGAGCAAAGCAGTGGTTAGGATTAAAATAATGGCAATGGTTTGAAAGTTCATTTTCAACAAACTTTTTAAAGAAATCAACCTTTGATTAGTGTTTAAAACAACCCTGAGTATGACATGACCTTGACAAATGCACCATTTCCTTTTGACCCATTTATGAGGGCAATAATACCAATAAAAAATAAGGTACTATATCCTGACAGGAAAATGAAACTATTGCCAACAAAAACAAGCAAAAGTACAAAATATATTATTCCAAAAAAAATGAATAATATATCCTGGTTATTTGAGAAAATCCTTTGAAAAAAATGGTTAAAGGCTTTTCTGAGAACAGCATCAAAAGGATCTGGTATATATACAATAAAATACGTAATCATATCATTCTCAAGTTTATGAAAATGGTCAGTGGTTTGGCAGCAGTGGTAGAAAATTTTGAATACGTTTTGACCACTGTTTAGTACCATTATCTTGTCAGTTGATTGCAAACATGAGGACACATGGACACATGAGTTTTGAAGATCCAGTTATAGATCTTGTTACCATGTGAAGATTTTGAAGATTTGTCTATTCCTCTTTGAAGTTCATTCACCAGAATTTCCATTTTTACCTGAACCTTTTCCTGAACAGATGAAAGCACACAGTCGCTTAATGACCATTATTACCCCAACCTTTGACTCTTTCATCTTTTATGTTTATACTTTTTTCTTTTGACTTCAAAAGTTTTGAGATAAACACACTTATGAGTTTTTGTGAATTTTCTTCTTCCCTTTTTACCCTTCCCATTCATAAGTAATGAAATACTTACTGGGAGGTCTTTATTGAAGGAATACTTAATCCAGAATCATTTTGCAGTAATGCTTTAAGAGGATTAGCCATATTTGTACAAATTTTTGACCAATCTCACATTACATATGATACGGACTATCCTGTTTTCTTAATGTATTTTAACAGAGTTGATTTGTTCCTTTTGAGGATCTCAACCTGTTTTCAACACATAAGTCCTCATGACTAAAGTTTTCATTTCCCTCTTTTTATGTTAGCAAAAACACTAATGTTTTTATGAACATAGGCTTTTGTTAAACAGAGGTTCATACTTTAGCATATAATGTAACGACATCACAAATTTCATAACAACAATTGAAATCAATTTTGAAAATAAAAACTAATCCCATAGTTTAACAGATATGTTTTCAGATCTAAAACCATGAGTTATCTTGTGCATGATATCACTTGTTGTGTGAGATTTATGTGTCTTATGACATCTTGGTTGTTATACAGAGTATTTGAATAGCAACTTTGAGCGTTACTCTGTTTTACAACAAAATACAACCAACCTTAGTATCAATGAATTTTGAGTCGAACTGTTATGTCAAATTGATTGTTAGATCGAATTTGACTGTCCAGGCTCTGATACCAATTGTTAGGATCGGAGGCTCTCATAATTGTGTTAGTTTGCTTGATTTAAACATTAAGTGCAGCGGAAATGAACAACAAACTTTGTGAACACAATCAAAGAAGAAATAGTTTTGATAAACACATGATTTGCATTAGTTGAAAGATTACAAAGTCAATCAAAAGATTACAAAGCGTGCTTACAAACTAAGCTCCCCCTCAGCCTGATACCCCATGGTTGGTTGCACAAGATGAAAGGATTGAATTGAGGAGAAGAACTCACTCAAAACGATCAAATGTAACAGTACAGGGTACTGTTCCATTTATAGACAAACCAAACCACTGAGACATCTCAGCTGACGTCACCATGAAAGCGACGTCTAACAGCCTAACAACCTGTATCTACTGTTCTTATACAAACACTACTAAACCTAACCACTGACAATACATAAAACAGGTAATATACTAAACTACTGCTCTCTCTATTCATCAGTGCTTTCCTCAAGGTTGATCAGTCCTTGATTGGGCAGTGCTTTGTCATCAGCAGATTGTACCAGCAGTGCTTAGTTCTCAGCAGGGTTCTAGGTTTCATCAGTAGTTAGGCAGAACAGCAGCAGTTGTATCCGAGCAGTGGATATAAGATCATCAGCTGTTATAATCACTGTCATGGGAGAAGACTTAGTGTAAACAACTGCTTATTAGGAATCCACTGTAGTTAACCAGTTTTGGCTTTCATTATCTGTTCCTCTGGTAGGGTTCAATCCCAACAGAATGTGATTTAGACCTGACAAGCATGAAGACTTGTATAAAATGGGTAAACTAAACACATTCTGGATTTTGAAGTAAAAAAATGATAAGGTTTGACCCGTTTCGGTTAATTTATGCAACTAGTTACATAAACCGTACCGAACGCGAATATGCATAACGGGTAACCAAATGAGTCATGTACAGGTTCCATAAGTTAATATGCTTAAAATATGCTATGATATCAGTAGGATACCTTCCATTATGCCCAAAACGAATTTGAAACCAATTTAAGCCCCGAAAGGGTATTTTGGTCATTTTAAAGTTTATAAAAGAGGTTAAATAGAAATCTGAGGTTCTGGACTAAAATAATCAGTAAAAATATTTATTTTAACAAGTTACATCAGTAAGATATCATACATATGCGAATTTTATCATTTATGGCCAATTTATGCACCGAAGGGGCATTTTGGTCATTTCACATATGTTTTAAGAGTCAATTTTGGAAATCTGAGTTCAAGACTTATACTTAATATTAAAGTATAAAAATTTATTTATAACATCAGTAGGTCATGAGTCTTAGGTGCTAAATATGGTTTTAAACCATACTATGTGCCTAAATCGCATAAAAGTCGGTATTTGAGGATATTCGGGTTATTTAAGGAAATCTGAGATTTTGATCAGTCTCAATTGTTTAAATATTTTATTTAATGTATAAAATCAGTAGACAAATGTTTGACATGCAAATGATGCATAAAACTCATTTTATTAATGAAAATGACATTATCGTCAATTACCGAGTCCATGCAAGAACTCTATGTTATGATCAGTTTAAAATTTAACAAAAATTTACAAAAATCCCTAAATATTATATTACATCAGTGGGTAGAATGTTTGGTGTCAAAATTTGGGTTTAAATATGATTTATGCAAAAAATTCTATTTAATTAATAAAAAGCTTTCGTTTTACGATATCGTGTATAACTCTTATTTTAGACCATGAACTGTTGTCAAATTTTTTGGACATGCTTATAAATCAGTAATAAAGGTTTTCATCCTCTCACATTTTCAAAAATCTTGTTTTTATATCAAAAGGGCATAATGGTCAACTTTTTAAGCATTTAACGGAAACATGCAAATGATTCAGATTTCAAAGGAACCATATAGTATAATCTCAGAGGGTTATACTAACATGTAATATGGTCCTAAAGGAACCCTAAGGCATATCTAAACTAAGCTAAATCGGGTCAGAACTGAAAGTCAAAGCAAAAGTCTACTTTTGTGACTTTCGGTTACGAACCGAGCCTAAACTCAGAATTGTCGGGTTGAACATGCCTAGACATGTTCTTATATTATTTACCAAGTCATTTAAGTGTAAAACATGATCCATAACTTCAGCATTATCAGTTATGAATTATTTTGCAAAAACTGACATGTTTGACTTTTTGTTAATAAGTTTGACCCGACAATTGACTGAGATAACGTGATAATTTGAAGGTGACCTTTTAAGGGTTTAACACCTACATAATTACCAACACATAGCCACTTTTAATTCGAATAATGGCTGGACCGTTGATGATGTCCACTCCATTGTGTGGCGGCCCAATAGAAATATAGTCCACAGGCCCACCTTTATGTGATGACTGGTACTTGCTTCCTGCCGTCTTTTCTATGCCATAAGTTACGGGAACAAAACGTAAGTTACGTTTTGTATATTCTGTGAAGATTATGGCTCCATCAATTTCTTCAATTTCATCTTTCATTTAATTACCAATCACCCATTGGATTTCCTTGTTTCATAATTCTCTCACACACAAGCAATGTATCAACTTTCAAATCATTACTTCCAAGTCCCTAAACTTCACTTCATCACATGTTTCGCACATTTGAGTTATCTCCTGACCCGAACAACTCCCGTTTCATCACTAAGCTCTCTAACTTCGCCGTATTATGCAATTTACCTGTAAAACCACGAACACTCGTAGTTAACACATTCAAAGCACGTAGTCGCTTAAAACACAATAAGACACGTAAAATAAGCATGTTAACACTCGGGTTTCACACTCTCCATCACATCCCCACACTTAACATTGATTGTCCTCAAGCAACTATCATAAGCATTACTCACCTTATTAACAAATCACCTTCAAATCCCTTACTGAATTAACAATTTAAGGTCCCAAGTCATACCCGTCCCATAGACTAACACAATTGAGATTAACAATCTGACAAGTAAGTGATACGCATTTAAAACAATTCAAGACTTGCCTAACTAAAACTAACATGCTTATGATACTACACACATGCCACACGCCCCTCACAATAATCACTCCTCTCGGTTTCATCAAGACTAGCGTGTAATGTGCTAGTATATATTTCACTCAAAACCAAATATGCTACTTTGCAATCATAAGCTTGTATAGCAATCACACCTCCATTGTATCAAATAACGTAACACATATCAAAAGGACTTTTCGGGTTTTGGGTTAAGGGTAAAGGTAAGGAAATATGTTTGGCTTTTTTATGTTTACATGGCAAACATAACGAATATACCAAACCATGGCAACTTATTCACAATGATACTAACACTTTGGGTGATTTTTCGACCCATTTATATAATACGAACATAGTAATGACTTTTTTTTTTCTTTTTCATTCTTTTCTCTTTTTTTTTTTCTTTTTTTGTTTTCAACAAACATCTAACACACAATTGCCATTCATGATTGGTACTTCACACGGGTCAAACGAGGTGTAACAAACGAAGGGTAAAAGGCTCAACATGGTTAACTAAGGTGGGGTGGATAAACAATCAACATATAACACAATGAAAGGGATCCTAATGCCTTTATCATCTATGTGTAAATGCTAAAGCACAGTCTCGGCGCATATCAAACCACACAAGTTCTAACACAAAGCAACATATGGCCTACTCTCAGCAAATGAACATTTATTGCAATTCAACTATAATTCTAGTACGCTCAAATATCTCGCCGAACAAAAGGAATATGGGTTACCGACACGTAGCATGTGTAATTCCTAAAGCATGTTAACCCTAGTTAGGCATCTCTTCTAAATTATTTTCTAAAAACCTGTTAGAAATCTCACCGAACAAAAGGAATATGGGTTACCGACACGTAGCATGTGTAATTCCTAAAGCATGTTAACCCTAGTTAGGCATCTCTTCTAAATTATTTTCTAAAAACCTGTTAGAAAAACTCTCATGAAACTAAAGGGACAACCATGACTAGGGATCTAAGTTAGTTTAATATCAGTAGGAACCCTTTAGCGATTGAAAATGTTGGTTTTCATGTAGTTCAAGCATACTTGAGACAAAAAATTTAAAAATTTTCAGTTTTTCAGCAATTTTAACCAATTCAAGCATTTGAGATCAACAACCTTACCAACCCTCTCTCGAGTTACCGCATCCCCACACTTGGGATACATTGTCCCCAATGTATGGTGCAATTTATATTCTAAACTCGAGAAATACCACCTACAGACCATGAACGACTAACAACCTAGACGACTCAACACATAAAACCATTCCCAACACAAAGATTCACACCACCAAATGTACAAATAAAAATAAAAACACAAGGATAGAGAGACACATGAACCTGATAATTCAATCAGCAAGTGTCTGTAGCGGAGCGGCTGCTATGATCGGCTAGGGCCGTAAATATCTCTTGGATTCTCTGATATCTCATCGGGGATGTTGCCAAACATCCCCACAGTTGAATCATTGCATCCGTGAGGATTGGAACATAATAACCTGCCAAAACACAACACACACCGAAACAAAACAAAACAAAACAAAACAAAACAATACTCTACATCCTCGGGCTGCCTCCCGAGAGCGCTAAGTTTAAAGGTCTTCAGCCAGACCGTACCTGAGTAAGCTCATGGTGGTTCAAATGGCATCTCTCGTGCAAAGAACACTTGTGCTGGTAGATGGTTAGTATCCCACTGCCATCCTTCATTCCATTTGGCATCCAAATGATCCAGGTTATCAAAATCTATCGACTGTAAGAATTCACCCTTAATTTTCCTTGTGGGCTTCTTCTTTTCCTTTAACTGTGAGAACTCACCCATGTTCACCTCAAGTGGTCTCTTCTTGGATTTGGTTGCATCCTTTGGTGACTCCTTTTCTAACTTGACTGACCTCTTTTTGTTTCTCATCTTGAGCCACCACGGTGATTTGACTACTTTATCCTTCATGACCTTTTCATCCTTCGACCTGTCAATCATAGCAACACTCTCTTTCGGGACATCGTCACACATTGGAGAATGGCTCTTGTTAGCAATATTAGAATAAGCATAAGTGTGAGACATAAAGTTTAATGAAAACTTACGTGACCCGAAGACCATATTAACAGTATTGGCATTGCAATCAATGGTAGCCTTCGCGATTTTTAAGAATGGTCGGCCTAAGATAACCGGTGGTTGTCCTTCAACGTTGGACGGCGTGTGGTCCACAACTAGAAAATCTTCGGGGTAATAACAATCCCCTACTCTTACAACAATTCCTCTCAACATCCCTCTAGATGGTTTCCTTGACCCGTCTGCAAGCACAACCATGGTGTCCACCTTTTCAAGCTCACCAAAATCATATTCATCAAACACTCGACCCGCCAATATGCTTATGCTTGCCCCATGATCCACCAATGCCCTCTCAGTCTTGAACTCACCCAACTGGACTGGGATCATAGGCACATTCTCCTCTTCATCTTCAACACTTGCAACCAAACGGATTGCACCACTGGTCATATTTAAACAGACGGGTGAATCATTATCATCAACTATTACCCGTGCAGGAGTTACTGCCTCTACATCTGATTCTTCAATAAAAACCTCATCTTGGGACTCCGCGATTGACTCGGATATTTGAGATTGTGAGTCCACTTGATTATTGCTTCCTAACCTCTCGGACTCTCTTTTAACCCGCTCATTGCATAGTGCATTTATGAATTCACCTAGCTTGACTACATCTTCATAAATCTGATATATATTAGGGATGTCTTGGACGTAACTTGATGAGTCATATTCATTAAAATGACCATTGCCTCCATAACCATAATCCTCAAAATATTATGATTTTCCATTACAACCCCAATCTGGCTTGTACCGGTGACCATCATCCATCTCATAACCACTGTACTCCCAATTTGGATCATGATGGTAATCCATATCATCGATCTCTTCTTGATATCTATCTTGATAAGAATAACCCTGGTAACCCGCATTTTCTTGTCTTTGCATGCGTTGGGACCATACCCACTCATCAAGTTCAGCCTTACTCTCGAACATTGGGCATATGAATGCCCAATGTCTTGGCACCCACACCTTGTGCATGAAACATATTTTTTATATTCACAGCTCATATTTCCTGCACAAGTAGCAAACGAAAAGCAGTACCGAACAAAAAGAAAACAAAGACAAAAGTGAAAGAAAAAAAACAAACTAACTAGAAAAGGCAAATACTTTTTGTATTTTTTTTATGTAAAACGAAAGCAAACAAACAAAATTAAACTAAACTAGCACTAAGCGCACGACTCCCCGGCAACGGCGCCATTTTGATGTCTGTCGTTAGTGACATGCAAAAACCTAATTAACCTAGGTAGCTAGAGTAAGCAGGGTATCGAATCCAGAGGAGTCTGTGGTTAATGCTAATTATTATTTGTTTGTAAATATTTGAATTACGTTGAGAACTTGCTAGAAAACTATAAACAATAACTTTGAGGTTGTAAAAACAATGATAGAAAAGGTGATCACTCCGGGATTCAGATTCTGTAATTCCTAATAACCTAGTTTTGATTTTATTGGATGCTATTGATTGAATAGTAAATCTGTCACATCTACCAATTACCTATGCAGTTCAAAATCTTAATATTAATTGATCAGATAAATATTAAAACAAGCATACATAGGAATCATTCAATCAACAAAAGCATAATTGGATTCAACACATAATTATAACTCTGACTGTCACTCAGGATTTATCTGTCACACAAATTATATAATCACGCAAATAGTCGGCTGTCACCCGACTACAAATCCAAATCTCAATACAAAACAGAAACTAGAATTAAAAGTGTCTCACAAGAATCATTCACCCGAAGTGTCCACGAGAGATTTAGCCGCTCATGATAATCGTACGATCTTCAAGGGCTTGAAAGAATGATGAAATCATGATCGATTCGGTATTGTGCGGATGATTAATGATGACGATGTATGGTGATGATTGGGAGCTCAGAATATCTGTGGCTGCCTCCTAACCTAGTCATTGTTGACTTGTGGATAAAGCCTCTTCACATGTGCGGCCCAATCCAAAGAAAACAAAACAAAAGTCTCCTCTAATAACAGTCCACGTATTTTTCAACTATAGCTGCCCAATGTCTGCCAAGCCGGCCCATGTGCAATATGTCGGCCCATTTCTTTTGTTTCTCCCTAACCTTCACGTGATGATAATTGTTCCTTCCTTGGCCCTTGCATGTGCCATCCAAAACAATTCCCTCAAAAGTGATCGATGATTGGCTTTATGTCCAGCATGTGCCGCCAAGTTGGTGATGATGATTTGATGCCTTCACAAGAATATTAATGATGATCCATGTGAGTTCTGTCACCCCTAACCGTGATGTTGTGCTTGTTTGTTTCTCCAAGTCGGCCCAACAAAAGAAGTCCACCATCAAAATTGATGATGTCCACTCCATTGTGTGGCGGCCCAATAGAAATATAGTCCATATGCCCACCTTTATGTGATGACTGGTACTTGCTTCCTGCCGTCTTTTCTATGCCATAAGTTACGGGAACAAAACGTAAGTTACGTTTTGTATATTCTGTGAAGATCATGGCTCCATCAATTTCTTCAATTTCATCTTTCATTTAATTACCAATCACCCCTTGGATTTCCTTGTTTCATAATTCTCTCACACACAAGCAATGTATCAACTTTCAAATCATTACTTCCAAGTCCCTAAACTTCACTTCATTACATGTTTCGCACATTTGAGTGATCTCCTGACCCGAACAACTCCCGTTTCATCACTAAGCTCTCTAACTTCGCCGTATTATGCAATTTACCTGTAAAACCACGAACACTCGTAGTTAACACATTCAAAGCACGTAGTCACTTAAAACACAATAAGACACGTAAAATAAGCACGTTAACACTCGGGTTTCACACTCTCCATCAACCGTTAGTGATTAATCACAAAGTCAAAGCGTAATTATGCTAACTTTGACTTTCGGTCATTACACTAATGAAAACTTAATTGCAAAGGCTAAGAATGCTTACAAGAGTCCTTAGCATGAATATTTGAACTATTAGAGCCTCCTTATTGACCAGGTTTCTCCAGAGAACTTGGTTTGAGAGTTTGTTTGAGAAATTCTTTGAAGTGTGAATGAACAAGTGAAGGAGTGAGGCCATTACATAGGATTTTAAATGTTATAGGATCAAAGCAAGTGTCCCCCAGGTGAAATCTGATGCATACAAGTGTCTAGTGGTTTTTAGAAACCATTTGCATGATACCGTTTACGCCGCTGAGTTGCAGAAGATCTAGTGGAGATTGCAGGTTGCATGCTGGGCACCTGCCAGTTTTGCTGGAAAAGGTCCTCCGTCGTGCCACGCGTCAAACCAGGAAATTCCTGGTGCGCTACGCGAGGGTACCATGTTTAAAGTTGTTTTGTTTTGTTGCATGTTCAGTCCCTGCACTTCCATTGTTCGATAAACTGACGTTTTCAGCATGCATGGTCAATACGGTCAGGCCTGGGATGCTCTAGGGAGTGTAGCCATGCAAAAAGATGTCTTGGACATATTGTAAATAGTTCCCGAATGAAGAATTTCCACTTTTACACTTTTAACCCTTATTCTTGATAATTGCAAATTATATTACATAATTGCACCGAATCTTTAATAAATCATTATCTGAAATACATAAGGGTATAATAATATATTACAAAGTTTTGGGAGTGTTAAAAGGCCTCTCAGATGTAAGAATTAACAAGTTGACACTTTTAGCCTCTGTGTTTTGTTACTTTTGATTTTTAAGCGCAAACGGCTTCTAATGTCCGACGATTTATTCAATAACGAATACGGACATTATATAAAGTCATTCAGAGGCACAAGTTTGGCATGATGACACATTTGATCCTTCTTTGTTTGTCCACTTTAGTCCCTTGAAAACAATTCGTTACACGTTTAAAGTTCATGACACGTGTCTCTATTATATTGGACATGATTTTGCGAGGTGTTACACATGCAAATCATGTTATTATTGTGGGTTCACACATAATAATAATGTGGGGTGCATGTGAATCCCAACGAGGCCTAGCAAGTGTGAAAGGGGTTCCATTCCATTATACGACCTGATGTGAAACACAACGATCCATAGGGATCATAGCCACGATTGACTCCTATCTGAACGCGATCCTTTCACTCTCCTCTAAATCCTTATGAAACTCGATGCTATCGAGTGTTATCCGAACACCCAACAAAACGTCTAGCGAGCCATGTAGAAATGTTAGGTAATAGTACGAACGTCTTTGAGACAGTTTTCGAAACGTTAAATGTTTGGTCTATACTTTCTCACCTTTCTCATTTAATTTGACGTAACAAATTGACGCCTCAAATTCAGAAGCGTGGGCACCTCTGTGATTCTCTAACGAGTTACCGTGCGCTATTCAATCGACTCGCAAGACCGATGAACAAGAAGATGAACGTGATGCATTACCAACCCTAGTGTTAGGACGACCCTGCTTTCTGACAACGAACAACAGTAGGTTGACATCAATCGAGTCCCTAACCCTAGTAAGCAACGTCTGAGATCCAACTATTACGAATCAACCGGGGCATAAACGTTGGAAACCGACTGGAATATGGGATGTGTAATTACTAGCGACATGGGCAGTACCCTATGACGTGAGAAGAACAACGGGAAGGTGGACCCTAAAGGAAAAAGATCGCAAGGATCTGTTTTCAAAGCAACAACATTAGAGGCAATGGCCACGGCAACAACAAGGTACTCGCAAATCATAACTTTCAGTATGGAAATGAAGGTGACCTTGACAAGGATTGGGCGTTATTAAGTCAAGACGTCAACAACCCAGGGAACAATGACAGTATTGGGAATCCTCGTAACAGTAGCAACAACACTGGAAGTGGTGCTCGTGGAAGGGCATTTAGGATTGGCATAGGCAACGCCAGGCATAATAGCAACACGACAGCTTGTATGCTTTTGGATAACTAATCGCTTCGTCTCTGTTCTGTTTAACCCTGACGCCTCTTGAAGACAGACACGTTGTAGAAGTGGCTGATGGCAAGCCAAATGAAGTCCCACACGTTCACCTAAGGTGCAACTCAATCTTGTAGGTCACAAGTTCGACATTGACCTTCCCCTACTACTGTTAGAAGCTTTGGTGTAGTCGATAGTATGGACCGGATGT
>JARYGA010008140.1:0-47611 GCA_030545235.1 Helianthus tuberosus | reverse complement strand
TGTGCTGCTCGTCTTGGAGCAGGTGTCAAAACAGCACAAAGTGGGCACAAGATTGATATTTCTAAGATTACTCCTCCGGAGTCTCCGCCGTCGAGGACATTTGGGTCGTCTCCCCCTGATGATACTCCTGACGGGCAAAAGAAAACTGCGGGTGTTGAGCAGGTTGCGGAAGGTGGTGGTGATGCAGGTGGTGCTGCGGGCGGTGGTGCTGGTGGTGATCGCGGTAAGAACGTGGAGGTGGAGGTAGAGGTGAGTGAAACTACTCCTCATCGAACTGTGTATACCAAACGCCTTCCAGGTGATGGTGGTGGTGCAACCTCGGGTGCCGTCCGCAGCCCTCAGTTTGGAAAATTTCATGCTGACTCCTTTGATACCACGAATCCTGCTTGTGACGAGCTTCCGTATATCCCCCGTTGGAACTTGACCCAAGGTTCTAGGATGGACAACCTTGAAAATTGTCATGAGTTCTACTCGATGTCTCTCCCCCCAGCTGAAAGGATGTTTCAGAGGAAACGCCGCCGGTTTGCACTACTGGATGATCATGTTCAGGCCGGGGTTAACTTTTTCTCTACCACTCAGGAGATTGTTCGTGAGTGGAAACAGCTGGGGGAGGACGTTATGGAGTTTGAGAATGATAAGAGACTATTTACGGAAGAGAAAGAGAAATTCAATGCTGAGAAAAAAGGGTTGGAGTGGAGGCTTGCTGATGCAGAGGAAAAACTTGCTCAGGAGAGGAAAACCAATGCTGAGAAGCAGAAAAATTGGGAAGCTGCGTGTGCGCGCACGAATGCCGAGCTCAAGACTCAACGTGACACGATCACTCGTTTGTCCGGTGAGAAGAAGGATATTGCGGATGAGGCTAATCAGGCGCGTATGATGTTTGAGAAGAAGGAGACAGAGTATGTTGAACGCATTGCTAAGCTGGAAGTTCTTGCTAGGCAATGTGAGACTGCTGAACGTCTTCTTCAAGAGAAAACTGCTGAGTGCCAAGCCGCTGAACTCCTTGCCGAGGAGACATCTGCTGATTGCAAATGGTTGCTCTCACGCGCGGTGCCTCTGGTAATTTCTTGTATTGTGATGTTTTTTGTGGTTGTTGTTAATTGTCCCTTACTTGTGTTGTTTGTTGTAGATTGCCGAACGTATCGTTAAATCGCACGAGCTTGCCCACTATATGTATGAGTTGGGGCAAGCTGGTTACAGTAGTGGTCGTAAGGACGGATACAACGAAGGCAGGGCTGCGGCCGTTAATAAGGAGAAAGAACACCATTTCGAGCTGTGGAAGGAAGATTGTACCGGGGCTTACACCGCAAAGAGGAAGGAGTTCTCGTCCTTGGAGTTTGCGGTGGTTAAAGCTGCGAAGAAGCTGGCTCGGAGGCCCGATGGTGTTGCTAAGTTGAAGATGGCGTTAGGTGATGGAGGTGGTGCAACTGGGGGTGTTGGTCCCAGTCATCCGGAATGAAAGTTTCCGGCCTGCGTGCCGCGTATGACCTCCTTTGGTCTTGTGTTTGACAATTTGATAAACAATTCTAACTTCTCTGTTATATTTGTGGAATTTTGGCTATATGTTATGCTAACAGTTGTCTGTTTTTATGTGAAGTTTGTTATCGTCATAATATGTGCATGTGTAATTACTTTGATTCAGGTATCACGAATGAATAATGGCGCTGACAGGTTGTGTTGTGTTTATTACAACGTTTTATTCTGTCGTATTTGTGCGCAGGTTGGATCGTGAGTACGAAGTGATCGAGTTTACAGGTTATTGTGTGGACCCAGTTGTGTTCGGCCTTGGGGGTGCTTACAATGTTTGTTTCCTGTTTTCGATGTGTTCGTGTTTATGTGGGCACGAAGTATTTGTTTGGCGTTTGTTAGGCTTTAGTTGTGTGTCTGACCCGGCCGTGCACTCGTTTGTGACAGGCCTTGGAGGTCTACAACGTTTCCTAATGGTCGAGCCATTGATGTTTTCGTGTATGCCCAAAGTAATATATGCAGTTATGACAAGGAAATATGAAAGAATATAGCCAAACACTTCTTGTATTATCATAAACGTGTTGGCGACTTGGCCATTGCTATTACATTTCACAGGTAGCATTTTCTTAGTTGTTGGGCGTTCCATGTGCGGGGAACGTCCTTGTTGTCGATGGTGCGCAGTTTATAAGCTCCTTTGCCGAGCACGGTGTCGATGACGTATGGGCCCTCCCACTTGGGAGCCAACTTCCCGGGCTTTTCTGCATTTGAAGCCTCGTTGTCTCTGAGGACATAGTCTCCCGGGTTGAAGGTGCAGACTCGGACTTTGGAGTTGTAATATTTTTCCAGCTTCGATTTATACTTGGCTTCGTTAATTGCTGCCATTTCCCTCCTCTCTTCTAGGAGGTCGAGGTCGATCCTCCTTTCTTCTTCGTTGTTGATCGTGTTCATTGAGAGCATTCGAGGTGATGGCAGTCCTATCTCCGCTGGTATTACTGCCTCTGACCCGTAAACCAAGCTAAACGGTGTTTCTCCGTTGCTTGTTTTGGGCATCGTCCTGTGTGCCCACAAAATGCTGGGCAGTTCGTCCACCCATCCTCTTCTCTTTTCTCCCAACCTTGCCTTGATTCCATCGACGATGCTTTTGTTGACGGCTTCAACTTGGCCATTCCCCTGCGGGTGTGCGACCGAGGAGAAGGTATGCTCGATGTGTAGTTCGTTAAACCACTTTTGAAGGTTATCTTCGGCAAAGTTGGTTCCATTGTCTGTGACGATCTTGAGGGGCAGCCCAAAACGACATATGATTTGCTCCCAAATGAATTTTTTGACAACGGTGGCTGTGGTTGATGCAAGGGCCTTTGCCTCTACCCATTTAGTGAAATAGTCGACTGCGACTATTATAAATTTGACAGCTCCTGGGGCTTCGGGAAATGGTCCGACCATGTCTATTCCCCATTGTTGAAAAGGCCACGCGGTGGTGACCGGTACCAACTCGTTCTTGGGGCGCATTGTTTTGGGCGCATGTCTTTGACATCCTCCGCATTTCCTCAACTCCTTGACCGCGTCCAAATGCATTCCGGGCCAATAGTATCCCGCATTCATGACTTTCGCTACCACCATTCTTGGACCGGCGTGTATACCACAGATTCCCTCATGCACTTCTCTGATCAAATACCGTGCGTCTTCGGGGTCAACACATCTTAACAAAGGCCCAAGGTATGATTTTCTGTACAAGATCCCATCAGCCATCTGGTAATGTTCGGATTTGTACTGGACTTTCCTTGCTTCTGCCTTGTTCTCCGGGAGTACTCCAGTTTGGAGGTATGTGATTATCGGAGTCATCCAAGATGTTGTCCCTAGTTGGACGACGCTTACTTCTCGAAGTGGTACTGACGGATTGCTCAAAACTTCTATCCGTACATCCTTTGCCAGATGCTGAAAGCTTGTAGAGGCGAGTTTACTTAGCGCGTCTGCTGGCTTGTTCTCACTTCTATTAATGTGATGTACTTTGTAGGAATAAAAGGTCTGCAGCAGTGTCTTTGCTTGGCTCAGGTAAAGTGCCATCGTATCTCCCCTGGCTTCGTATTCTCCGTTGATTTGGCCTGCTATCAACATGGAGTCTACGTGTGCTTCGATGTGTCGTACGCCCATTTTGATTGCCAATCTTAGCCCAGCAAGGAAGGCTTCGTATTCGGCTTCGTTGTTTGTGCTTTTAAAATCCACGCCAAGGTTAACCGGTGGGATTGTTTCTTTAAGTGGGTTCAGTCTCCTTTCCTACTCGTCGGAACGACCTGGATCCTGCAAAACAGTAACACCGTCAGTCTCGTTAAGAGGGGGAGATGGGGGTTTTCCCTCTTAACCAGGCTCCGGCGTGAGAATAAGTACTGTTCTGAGAGAGTAATCAGTGTGTGTTAAGTGTGAGAATAGAGAGGGCAAGATGATCAACCTGGATGGTGAAGGGTCCTATTTATAGCCGGAGGGTTAAGGAAGGAAGGAGCAGCGATGCCAGCTGTAAGCGCGCGCCAGCTGTCTGACCAAGGGGAATATCCCTTTGGTCTCCTCTGTTGTGGTCAGTGTAGTGGTACACGTGGCGCGCCCGCATTTGTCCAATTTGGAAACATCGTACTGACGTTGTCTGGCTGCTCCCTGGCCTGCTGTAAGTCCAGATGGCGCTTGATGGCTGGTGACACGTGTTGTCCTTTATGTTGGAAGGAGCATCTTTGGTGTCACCTGGCTGCTTTCCAGAAGCTTCTGGGTGATGCGGCTGATGTCACTCGCCATGTAGGATGGGGAAAGTGGTATGGTCCTTGCCATGTTGGCAAGGAATTGGGACCATACCTCTTCAGTCTCGGAGTGTCCGAAGGATGTAGATAGAAGGGCGAACCGTGGTCGGAGGTTTGATCTTGTTTCTGGTTCTTGACTGTAGAAGTATTATCTTCTCCAGCTATGTTGGATGTGAAAGGGGTCTGTTAGGATTCAAGATATTGGTCGAGCAATCGCTGCTCTGATACCATAAAAAAAAAGTTTTATATTTCTTATTTCTTGATGCCTCAAACAATACAATCGGCCAAAGATATAAGGGGGAGCCGATGACATAGAAAAGGAAATAATATCAATGCCACCCATGATTGTAGGCAATAAAATAAAGACAATAAACAATAAAATACTTTCCCACAATATTTATATCCTTCTTTAAGATATCAGCGAACTCAGCATCACCATGATCACGGCTAGAAACCGGTCCGGGTCTTGTTTTAGCATAGAATTCTATAGAGTCATCCTTAGAACCCATCTTTGTTCCTTTGACTTCACGTTTCTTGCCACAACTTTTATACTTGGGTTGACTTTTGGACTTCACGAACTTTTGATCATTCGTCGCGCGTTTTTTAAGGTATGGAAATCGCGTTTGTGGGGGCTCGTGTTGATGACCATGGAGAGAACAGTGTTGGTATGGACAAATCTTTGCTTGTGATGGTCCGGGTTGATGTTTAAGTTGTTCCGGGAACTTTGAGTCTTTGAGGATTGATGAAACAGTAGCTCGTTTCGAATGGGATTCTTCGGTCGATGAGTTTTTTGAGTTGTTCTTGTTTCTGTTCTTGTTGTTGCTCCTGAAGATCTTGATAGATCTTAGACTACTTGTTCTTTTGAATTTTTGTATAGGTTTCTTCTGCGTATATAATTGGAAATAATAAAACGTCTAAATGTTAACTTTGTTATAAAATTATTTCGATCACATCAGCATTAAAAGTCAAAAGACCAATTAACAAAATTATAGACTACTATTAATAAATTTATTCAGTTACATAACCACCATATGTATCACTTATAAAAGTTCATGGAGTTCTCAACATGGACGTAATAATGAGTACCTGAATATAGTTAGGTGATTCATCTGACGTTTCAATGGAAGAATATTGCGGGGGTGTGGTCGAACCATCGTTTGACAATTTTATTGAAGAGCGATCGAGTTTTGATTGGGTTCTTCGCCTTCTAGACGCCAAGAAGCTCCTAAAAGTGGCGAGTTTTTTTGAAGTTGACTTGTTTAGTGGTTTCTTTTGTCGGGTTTCTTCTTTGACGTTAGTGGTATGTGGATCGAGTGATGATGTGGCGCTCGATATGGAGCCTTGTATGGATGATGAAACCGAAGTAAATTCTGAATCACTATTTCCCTATTAAAAAAAACAATAAGAATTAGTTCGATACCCTATGATTTGAAATTGACTTCAACCCGGTTATACCTGACCCGACCCGATCAAAACCCGGAACTGAAAAAAGCGATCACGTTCTCTTTAAAACCACCATACCTATTGCAATACCCGGTTTTGACCCTCTTGACCGTAGCCGGAACCGGTTTGGAAAAAAATCCGATTTTTGACGGAGACATTTATGGATTTGGAAACATGCATAATTGGGCCAGAACTAGCCCATGAAACGTCTCTATTAGCCCAAATCCATAGTGTTGGGCTCAGATTTCAACTGTTTCCCCAGTTTCAAAATTATTTTCTTATATTGTTTCCTTTTGTTTTTTTTTTTTTTTGTAAAAATTCACTTCAACATGATATCTCAGACTTCAACCACCCAATACTAATGTGGTGTATAACCGTTTTATAGAGAGTTGAGACCGATTGAAACATCTAAAACCCAAAACAAATTTAAGATCCAAACGGTTCAGATTTTACGGTTTGACAGTTTGGTCCGTGTAAATTGAACCAGTTGTTTAACCTTTTTTTATTCATATATACTTTTTTTTATCTTTGGAGTTTTACATGCATATACATATTATTATAATTGTAATTAGAGTTAAATGCCATTTTAGTCTAAAAGTTTCATTTTTCGCCGATGGATCCAAAAAGGTTTCACCGTTGCCATTTTAGTCCACTGGGTTAACTTGATCCATTTTTTCTGTTAACGAGAAGGACAATTCGGTCATTGTATATGTAATTCTGTTAACTAGAAGGTCAATCCGGCCATATAAAATGACCGAATTGCCCTTCTCGTTAATAGAATTAGTTATGTGTTTAAACCAATTTTTTTCAACGTAATTTCTACAAACAGATTACGTTGGAAAAAGAATGAGTTTAAACCATAGTCACATAATTCGCTAGTTGAGCCACGATCTCCGATCCAGTTCGAACGATCCCAATCACGGTACGTTCGCGATCCCGGATCGACCCGGATCGCGATTTCAAAGTTAAAATTGACGTTCCCAACTCATCAATTCAATCTTATTACGTGCTATCGGGATCGTGATTTGCTTGAATTCGGAACGTGTATGCAAATACGTTGGAACGTCAAACCAAACCTGAAGATGGAAAGTCGGACAGAAAAAAAACAATTTCTGCCTGAAACCAGGAATAGCAGCGATGCTTCCTGCGTTTTAAGCCTTCTAGGGTTTTAATATGAGTAAATTACAAGTTTTGTCCTTTATGTTTGTCCCAAATTTCAGGCGCTGTCCTTTACCTTTAAAATTGATGATTTTTGTACTTAATGTTTGCAAATGTTGCACGTTATGTCCTTTAGGGCAAACCCAGTTATTATTTTCAGTTAAGTTATGTCATATGCATTGCACATGAGGGTAGAACGGTCATTTCACCTCCCCACTTGTCTTCAACATCAATCATAACCTTCAGATATTGATTTCAAAAAACATATCTGAAGGTTATAATGGCATAAATTTGGAGAAAGGGGAAGTGTATTGTTTTTTGAAATCAATATCTGAAGGTTATGATTGGTGTTGAAGACAAGTGGGGAGGTGAAATGACTATTCTACCCTCATGTGCACTACACATGATATAATTTAACTGAAAATTATAACTGGGTTTACCCTAAAGGACATAACGTGCAACATTTGCAAACATTAAGTACAAAAGTCATCAATTTTAAAGGTAAAGGACAGCGCCTGAAATTTAGGACAAACATAAAGGACAAAACTTGTAATTTACTCGTTTTAATATTATAAGTTTAGGTGTTTTAACTTTTAGCCCCTCTATCTTTCACTAGTTCACATTTAATCCCTAAAACTTGTAAAGTTTATATAAAAAGTGTAAAATTAGTTTGTGTATTTTAACATTTAACCCTCTCTATCTTCACTACTTTACATTTTATACTTAAACTTATAATAGCACTTAGTTATGTAATCTGTTTTGAAATTTGAAGTTACTTATGAAATATGATCCAAAATAATAGCACTTAGTTTAATTGGTACATTCGTACCGCATGATATGGTACATCGTACCGAAACGATCCGAAATGAGCCTACCCCCTTCGTACCGGATTTTGGGGACCTAGCGAATTGCGATCCCGTACCACGTTCCCCTACCGGAGCGTACCGCGAACCATGTGACTATGGTTTAAACACATAACTGTCGAAATGAAACCAACTTTTAACCGGTAAAACCAACGACTAAACAAAAGGATTAAAGCAGTTGGAAACTTAAATCTTCAAATTTGGGAAAAAAGAAACACAGAAACTGAAATTAAACAACTAACAGGAGTCAACAATGATTCAGGCGAAGTGCAGTCCAATTGGGGATTCTTGTTTTCTCCAATTTCTTGAGTCAAAGATGATTCAGTCTCCATTTATGTTGATTTATCGAAGAAATGCGTAAAGGGGTTAGATCTATCTATGTGCAATTGGTGTTCAGACAGAATGATCGTTTGATGCTGGCAAAATGATTTCGTGCGGTTGACTTTTTGAGTTTCAGATTACATTGAGGACTTGTTGACTTTTGAGCTGTAGATTAGATTGACTTTTGGTTTTGGAGACTTTGTAAAACAAATTATGGTTTTTTTTAAAGAAAAACAATGTTCGGCTGAAAGGGTTTTTTTTATAATCTTTTTATACTAATAAATGATTATATGTTATTAAACACGTGCAACATGCGAGTTTTTTTTAAATATATATATTTTTTTATTATTTATCACATGACATTTATACAAAATTAAAAAAGTAAAATGTTATAATAAGTAAATAATATATCAATGTTCATTTCTAAAAGATAAATCTTGATGACTGTTTATATTAACATATGACATTATATTTTATTCAATATATGCAATATACGAATTTTTTTTAAACTATATATTTTTATTATTTATTATATAAAATCATATTTATGCAACTCGTGTAATACACGGGGTTTAACCTAGTTTTATATATATAAACTACTGTGAGTCAGATTAGAGCTTTATCTTCAAAATTCTTTAAAAAATTTAAATCCACGTTTTTATAATAACATAATTTTTCCATGTCAAAACGCAGTAAAATCAAGGTTATAGACCTCAAATGTATGTGGACTTGGTAGAGGCACTTGCCTTTAGAAGGGAAGTCTGAGGTTTAATCCTGGTCAAGAGGAGTATTTTAGTATAATTGGTGAAAAATAAAGTGGGAGTAGCGTTTGATTCTAAAAGAATCAATGAAAAATTTATGGTGACATAAAAGTGTTACTGGGGACTCATGTTCTATCTTTCATGAAAATGGTGAGTGAGTCTGATCGATTTGACGTTATAAGGTTCGGATAAAAATGGTGAGTGGGTCTGATCGATTTTGTAAAAGAAAGATATCACATTATAAGGTTCGGATTTGAGCATGCGTCGGCCTTTCCTTTTACTTCTATGTTCACTTATGCATAGTAAAATGAATAGTAAATATTCTTACTTTAATAATGAAAGTTATAAAGTTCGGATTTGAGCATATGTCGGCCTTTCCTTTCATTTTTATGTTCACATATGCAAAGTAGATTTTCTCACTTTAATAATGGACTAGTACAAGTTCTCTGTTGATAAGATTTCAACTCTAGAGTTAATGATAAACATAACTATAGTTATGGGGTTGTTTGTTTACGGTTCCATTAATAGGCTACCTCTGAATTAGCCAGAGGTAAGTATGTTTGGTTCACTAAAATACCACCTCTTAATGGTCCACGGCGCCGGTACCTTAGCCTCCTCCTCCTCCGTCTTGAAATCAAAAGACAAAGTCGTATACGCATACCATTAGAATTTGAACTTTTGCTCAAACAGTGACCTTACATTTGTATTAGGAACAATCTCACCATAAATTATCCATGTGATTAAAGTGAGTGGGTATACTTAGGGCATGTTTGGCTAAGCTTTTTGAAACGACTTATTGGCATTTTGGAAAAGTCAGTATGAAGTGACTTATTGACTTTTTCCCCTCACATACACCCTCATTGCCAAACATCATTTTGGAGCATATGACTTTTCAAAAAGCCAATAAGTCAAGAAGTTGTTTCAAAAAGCTTAGCCAAACATGCCCTTAAATCCATGGTTTGTAATTCCGTATATCAATAGTTATCGACTCACATAATTTCAAGCATTCCGGTCATGGTTATTTCAACCAAATAATTTAAGCACACACTCTAAAGATCCTTTCTTACCAAAACCTTATATTAACTCTTTACAATGGATTCTCAAAAAAATCTAGAAATGTCGGTTCAAGCAAACGAGGACCCTGTTCGAGTAAAAAGTCTTTGTAACCCGCAAACGAGAATTTGCAGAAAATGAGGTTGGCCGATGAGCCATTTACCGGATTTCTTGGTTGTTTTATTTTAAAAATTATCGTTTTTGTAATTTATTTTTCGGTTTTTAGTTTAATTTCAGCTATGTATTTTCATTTTATTGAAGTTATTTTTTAGATCAACTTTTGACATTATTTAAATTAAAAAAATAAAAAAAATAAAGCTTGCGGCTAGGGTCGTGCCGCCACTTACTAGTTAACGGATTCTTGGTGCACTTTTTAATGTGGTGAATGATGGTTCCTCCCTCACCAAATTCATGATTAAAGAATTACTCACGAACTAAGCTTTTGATATAGAACATAAAACAAGCCAAACTTAAACTCTGATAAATTAAACGGCCCAAGCGCGATTAAAATTCCCACTGAACAGTTTCGGACGATGTAATGCATCCAAAAGCACTACACAAACTTGATGACAAGTTTCAATACATGTTCATAACCACCACAACAGAAACATGCCGTTATTTATATAAAAAACCCACGCTCAACTCACTTGCAACTAGCTAAATACGCATTCCAACCTTGTGCACGGTACTCACGAGCAGCATCAACAGGATTATCGGCTTTTATGATCCCACGGCCCACAATGATTATATCACTGCCTCTTTCACCAATTACCTAAAATCAAATATTAACTTAGTCATCAATCCTAAAATTTCAAGAAGTCAACTGTTGACTTTGAAAGTCAAAGTTTTTGAAACTTACAGAATTTGGGGTGTTATATTGCTGGCCCAATGCATCACCACCTTTAACCAACTGAACACCAGGTGTTGCGTGGATAAAAGCGGGATTAGACGGGCCTGTCGGCCACGATGCGGGGTTAACCGAGATGAATCCGATCACAAAATCGGAATGCTCTTCTGCGATTTTCGCTGCTGCAGCTGTGTAATCTCCTTTGGCAAAGTTACCGGCTGAACTCATTTCGGCGAGTAGCAGTAACCCTCTTCCCCGAGGTAAACCCTAAAAGTCAACAAATTTGTCAACCCCCTTTTCATTTAGAACCTAAATGAAGAAAAGACAAAAGGTTAACAAACCTTTAACTTCAACCCGTCAACGATTCCAGGACCTGAAATAATGTGACAGTTCACTATATCTGCCCACTCCAATATACGGAAAATACCTCTGCAAGTTAAGTTATACGAGACAATTAGTTTTGGGCATAGTTGTTAATGGCAAATAGCGATAAGGTACCTATATGCTACATAGCGATAAATAGCGGGAGGCTATTTTATAAATAGCGATACACTAGAAAAAGAATTTTAAAAAAATTTATATGTATATTATATCAAAATACCCTGGTATATATGCTATTTTACATGTATATTTAACAAAAACCTAAAATCCACCTATTTTATAGCTATATTTAATAGCTATTTATATTTAAAACATAAATAAATAAATAAAGTGTCGCTATTCTCGCTATCCACAGCAAATAGCGACACTAGACCTATACACTACGTGGCGCGCTATAGCGATCGCTACGATCGCTATTGACAATATGGTTTTGGGCTTTTTGGTCATTTAACATGTTCATGATGAATACTTAATACTCACCCTTCATACTGCATTGTTACTGTGTTGCCAATGTCGGCAAATTTACGGTCTTCAAAAATAAGGAAATTATGTTTGTCTGCAATCTGGAGAACATATGCACGGAATATCATCAAAAACACAATTATTACTATTCGGCAAGTTATTTAAAAGATCATTTAATTATAAAACAAGTTTAGCATACATGCTTACAGTGCAAACAACAGTGCACAGGTATCTGTTTGATGTTTGGATAACAGTATGATTTTAATTATTTAGGGTTTGAGTAATTAGTTTTGAATTAAACGTCTTTTAAGCAGCAAACAACTGATTACATTACAGTTGAAAAAATGTCATTTTTATCTATTAATCCCCAAGATAATCACAATTTGTTAAAGACAAAACATATGATTATCTGATTTTTACAACTTTCAACACAACCCATACAAACACTCTTTTTCTGCAACATGTTTGACTGAAGTTATTTTGATATTGAATATCACATGCAATCCAATATATAACTTCAAGATTAAAGCTTAAAACCTTGTATAAGTTTAGATGCATACCGTGCGAAGCTTGGATCCAAAATCAGGGGTAAAGTCGGGCAATATGTCCACATGAGTTTTTAACATGCATATCTCTGGTCCAATCTGAATAATAAAACAACAATCAACAATTAAAACATACAATCGAAAATATTTAATCTAATAACCCAAGCAACAAATAACATAAAAGATACAACCTTTTTCTCAAGAAAACCAAACTAAAAAATTACATTATTAATATATTATTATTCCTAACCTGTAGTCTAGGGTGTTCACAAACCGTTGAAAAGTGATTATCTGCCTCCAAAACGCAGTTTTGGAGAAGCATGTACCTACATGCTTTTTCAAAACGCAAGTTTGAAAACGCAAAATCTATTTTGAGAACGCAACACCAAACAACCCTAACAATTCTGACTTAAACACACACACTCACACAAACAAAACAAAAACTCTGTTCAAATCCGTAGAACCAAAAGTCCAGCCGACCCATCCAACCTAGCCGGTTTGGTTTGTCCATACCCGTAAAAGTACTAACAGTTCGATCCGGAACTTTCAACATTTTCATCAATACCAACTTGTTAGCAATAAAAAGGCATGAATCTACTAAACCTAAGATCACAAACTAAAACTTTTTGCAAAATAAACAAAAGTTGGAAATAATAAACCACCTTATCAGCAAGTGCAAGCAACTCAGCAGCAGTATTCACATCAGCAGACAAACACAAATTACTCTCTTTCTTCACCATAACCTCAAACAGCTTCTTCCCACTTGGATTCTTAGCCAATTTCACCCTCTCCCCAAACGAAACCCTAACTTTACTTACCGGAGCTGCACTCGCCGGAGCTGCAACCCTCTTATTCTCCTCCAAAAACTTAACCACCATAGCCTCAGTCTCCTCACTAACCTTCCCTTTTTCCCTCAAAACCCTAACCATCTCACTCAACTTCACCATCGAATGCAACACAATCCCTTCTACCGCCAAATTCTCTCTCCCACCCTGTTCCCGATCAATCAACACCACCACATCGGTAACTTTCAACCCAGCAGCCCTCAAGGGCGCCGCCGTCTCAATCACAGACGTCCCACTGGTCACCAAATCCTCGACAATCAGACACGTCTGGTCGGGAAGAAAGACCCCTTCGATGGCTTTTCCGGTGCCGTAGGTTTTGATCTCTTTGCGGCGCATTAACATGGGGGTGTTGGTGGTGGTGGAGATGACGGTGGCGATGGGTAAGGCGGTGTAGGGGACGCCGCATAAGAGGTCGAAGGTGGTGGTTTTAGGGAGGGTGGAGATGATGGTGTCGGAGATGAGTTGGAGGAGTTTTGGGTAGGAGACGATTAAGCGGAGGTCGATGTAGATAGGGGAGGTGATGCCGGATTTGAGAGTGAATGTGCCGAACTTGACGGCGGAGATCTCGTGGAGTTGCAGGATTAAGGACTCCATTGATGAAGAAGATGACATTGTAGGGGTTTTGAAGCTTTCGGCGTTTGAAGTGAAGGGATGCTGTTGGTCACCCTAATGGCCTCCTATTTAAACTTTTTCAAAAGTTTTCAAACTTGGTATAGATGCTTCATAAGCAATGTTTTAAAAACCGGTTCAAACCGGCCGGTTGTACCAGTTGAACCATCCGGTACATCCGGCTGAACCGCCCGATACACCCGGTTAAACCGTTTTTTAGCCAAATCCGGTAAGATATATTTTGGGTACGTATAATTCAAGATTGCAGCTACAGTTTTTTTTTTTCACTTTCACTCGGTTCTCTTAGGGCCGGCTAAAGTGGTGGTGTTGGATGAAAACGACAAAACTCAAAGGCTAAAATGATAGGAAAAGAAAACTATTTTGACTAAAGTGGCATTTTGGGTCAAACCTCAGAGACTAAAATGACAATTTACTCTAAGACCATGTGTAGTGGTAGATACACATGAATAATGCCCCCATCCATTGGTGTTTTGCGACACATGTCAGTCCATTCAGCAAAGAGGCATTAGGGTGAAGGGAGTGGTTAAACAGGTGAAAGTGGCAAACTTCAAAATGGACCAATCAGAGTGTGTCATGTCAGCAAGTGTGAAGAGTTTAAACTTTGGTGAAAAGTGTTGGCAGTGGTGTAGACACTTGAAAGTGACAAACTTTTTTTATTCTTTTTTTTTCCTACCCTCCACAAATACCCATCACCTTCTTCAAATAACCGCCACCATCACCACTCGCCACCACCACCACCGGTTCCACCACAGTCACCTCCACTGCCACCATCACCACTCGCCACCACCACCACCGGTTCCACCTCCATCTTCAGCATCATCCAATCATCATCAGCATCATCAGCCACTCGCCGCCACCAACACCGCCGTGGCTCCGCCCATCGCCGCCGCACCTGTTCCACCGGCTATATCAATTAATTCCTGGGTTTCTCGTTTAATCTTCTTTTCTCGGATTTTCTCTTTACTTTTCTTAATAATCATCTCCCTCCTTCTAGGAGAAAGTGATTCCTCGTATTGTGTCTTTCGCACAAATATTCCTTCTTCAGGAATTTCAGTCTGATTCGAGGATTTGGTTCGGGATGAACTTCCCTTCTCATTGGATGATCTATCTAATTTAAGATAGATATTTGACAGCTTTTGCTTACCCATACTGTAACTAACAAATAATCAGTTAATAATACACATAATCACATAATAGTAATCAGGAAAAATTAAGTATTTCTAAATACTTAATTAGCTTAACCCAGTGGCTCTGATACCACCTTTTCTGTCACGGCCCCCGACCCGGTTTGACCCGTTTCAGGAGCCGCGGGACAGAAATCCAGTGGTATTTATTTAATTGAGTTTAACAGCGGAAGTTTATTTAACAGGATCGTTTAAAGCTAAAATTTCCCCTTTTTATTTTATTTCACAATTCGGGATAAAACCCTGATAATTTACAATATTATATTTTTACTACAAAATCGTGATATTACAAAACTTATTTCTTTATTTTATAATGAGCCACTATCTTAAGCTTGAAATGCTCCCCAGCACTTTTCCTGAATTACAACAGATCACCTGAAACATGTTTGAAAAAAATTTTGTCAGCGGGAAATACTGAGTGACTCATTCTATTTACTAAAATGACACATTTGTTATAATTTACAGTATTAAGAGCGATTACAATGTTTCTGATATCAAACCAACTACCCACGGTATTTGTCACTCGACCGAATCTGTGACTATGGTCATATCCCCCAATTGGCTGCCCCAATGGTGACGATTATCAAGTAATGTATACAAAACCCCACATACCGGCTGTAACTTGGTGATTACAAAGACTTAATCCCCGTAATTATAACTTTGAAAATAACATGCTTTTATAAACAAATTTGATAAAAAGAGAGAATGACTCACATTGCTGATTTAATACGGACAGAGTTTACTCTATGGATTAGCCTTGTTAACCTAATTTAAATAACAATGCACACAAAACTGGGTTAGTAATCAATCCAGCATTTACGATAACTCACGAGATCAAATTCTCACAACGAACGACAAAGTGCGATACTTCATCCATCGAATTAACGACGAACGACAAAGTATAACCCTAATGTGGGCGGCACTTAAACATCCATTGGATATATTGATCGTCGGAAAATGAATCGTAGCAGCGATTGTGCTAATACCCTGTTTTGCGGCAGAATTTCGAGACCCGGGGGTGAAATTTGAAGTATTCAGTTCGTATCTCAGTGTATTTTGTGAATTCTTTCGACGTTGGATGTTCAAATTTCGAATACCACTGTCCTCTATTTATAGCTGAAAATTTGACTAGCTTACGCACCGTAACATTCCCAGTGTTACGGTCCGTAAGGGTCCTTGCGCACCGTAAGACCCATTTTGTTACGGTGCGTAAGGCATAAAACTAGCCTATAGGGTAGCCACGATTGGGACTAGCTCAGCTGACTCTACAATTTCACATTTCAGTTATGTGACAACGCTGATTTGAAGATAATCGTCCATTAGGGTTTATCCCCCCTAAGTTTTAGGGGCCCTAATCCTGATTCCAATTATTCTGAAAATTTTAGGGTTTGTGCGGAATCACTTGGGTGTCTTAATTAGGGTTTCCTAATGATCAATTAAAGTAATAATTAGGACTTTTTAGTGAGAGTTGTTACATTCTCCCTACCTTAATAAAAATCTCGTCCTCGAGATTTACTGGAATAAATGTGGATATTTTCGCTTCATTTCTGATTCCAGCTCCCAAGTGTATTCAGCTCCTCTCTTTGAATCCCACTTTACTTTAACTAAAACTAGTCGTTTGTGTTTGAGAAAATTGATCTTTCGATCCTCAATTTGAAGAGGTTTCTCAACAAATTTCAGCTTTTCGTTTACTTCTATATCTCGAAGAGGTACTACCAGTGATTCATCTGCTAAACATTTCTTCAGATTGGATACATGAAATACATCATGTACTCCTGCTAATTCTTCTGGTAGTTGTAAACGATAAGCGACTGGTCCTATACGTTGGATTACTGAAAATGGTCCTACGTACCTTGGACTTAACTTTCCTTTCTTTCCGAATCTGACTACTCCTTTCCAAGGAGAAACTTTCAATAGTACTTTGTCTCCAACTTGGAATTCAAGTGGCTTGCATCTATTGTCTGCATAACTCTTCTGGCGATCTCGAGCCGTCTTCATCCTTTCCTTGATTTGAGTAATCTTATCAGTTGTTTCTTGCACTATTTCGGGACCTGATAATTGACTTTCTCCTATTTCTGCCCAACAAACTGGAGTTCTACACTTTCTTCCATATAATGCTTCAAATGGAGCAGTATCAATGCTTGAATGATAACTATTGTTATAGGAGAATTCAATTAATGGTAAATGATCATCCCAACTTCCACCAAAGTCTATTACACATGCTCGGAGCATGTCTTCTAGAGTTTGGATCGTCCTTTCACTTTGCCCATCTGTTTGAGGATGATATGCAGTGCTCAAATTTAATCGAGTTCCCATAGCTTGCTGGAAACTTTTCCAGAAATGGGAAGTGAATCGACTATCTCTATCCGAAACAATGGAGAGTGGAACTCCATGTAAGGATATAACTTCATCTACATACAATTTAGCCAGTCTTTCCATACTAAAGGTTTCTTTCATTGGTAAAAAGTGAGCTGATTTGGTTAATCGATCCACAATTACCCAAATCGCATCATTACCTTTTCTGGTTTTGGGTAACTTAGTAACAAAATCCATTGTTATAAGTTCCCATTTCCACACTGGCATCTCTAACTGTTGTAGGAGTCCTGAAGGTTTCTGATGTTCTGCCTTAACTTGTGAACAAGTAAGACATTTAGAAACATATCTTGCTATGTCCTTTTTCATTCCTATCCACCAAAAGTTCTTTCTTAAATCTTGATACATTTTATTGTTTCCTGGATGTATAGTATACCTAGATTTATGAGCTTCATCTAAAATTTTAGGTCTTAAGTCTCCCTGCTTAGGTACCCAAATTCTACTTTTGTGGAATCTCCAAATTCCATCTGCTCCTTGCTCTAATTCTTTGATTCGTCCTTTCATTCCTTCAGCATCATCCTTGATTGCTGTAGTTTGAACATTCTTCAATTGTTCCATTAAATCTATTTGTAGATTTAATCTGAGAGCACGAACTCGTCTTTGTTTCTCATAATACTTACGACTTAAGGCATCTGCAACTACATTTGCCTTTCCTTCGTGATACTGAATATCACAATCGTAGTCGCTTAAGATTTCCATCCATCTCCTTTGCCTCATGTTTAACTCTTTTTGCCCAAATATATATCTTAAACTTTTGTGGTCTGTGTAGACAGTAAATTTACTTCCGTAAAGATAATGTCTCCAAATCTTAAGGGCAAAAATTACGGCTCCTAATTCTAAATCATGAGTCGTATAGTTTTCTTCGTGCTTTTTCAATTGCCTTGATGCATACGCAATTACCTTCTTGCGTTGCATAAGCACACATCCAAATCCTAATTTTGAAGCATCACAATATACTTCAAAATCTTCAGTTCCTTCTGGTAAAGCTAAGATTGGAGCATTGGTTAATTTCTGCTTTAATATTCTAAAGGCTTCTTCTTGCTTTGGTCCCCATTCAAACTTAACTACTTTACAAGTTAGCTTAGTTAATGGTACAGCTATCTTGGAAAAATCCTTAATAAACCGTCTATAATACTCAGCTAATCCTATAAAACTTCTTATTTCCATTGCTGTTTGTGGAACCTTCCACTTAGTAATTGCCTCTATCTTAGCAGGATCTACGTGAATACCTTCGTGATTCACCATGTGTCCTAAGAATTGCACTTCTTGTAACCAAAATTCACATTTCGAGAATTTGGCGTACAACTTTTCTTTTCTTAACAAAGTTAAGAGTGCATGAAGATGTTCACAATGCTCTGTCTGACTTTTGGAATAAATAAGTATATCGTCTATGAAAACAATTACAAATTTATCCAAGTACGGTTTACAGATCCTATTCATCATGTCCATAAATGCTGCAGGTGCATTTGTTAATCTGAAGGGCATGACTGTAAACTCGTAATGACCATACCTAGTTCTGAAAGCAGTTTTAGGTATGTCTTCTTCTTGTACCTTCAATTGATGATATCCGGGGCGTAAATCTATCTTAGAAAAATATCTAGCCCTTTGCAGTTGATAAAAAAGATCATCAATCCTAGGTAATGGGTATCGATTCTTAATTGTAACCTTATTCAATTCTCTATAATCAATACACATTCTCATTGAACCATCTTTCTTCTTTACAAACAACACTGGCTCTCCCCAAGGGGATGAGCTAGGTTGTATGAATCTTTTACTTAGTAATTCATCTAATTGCTTCTTTAGTTCTAACATCTCGGTAGGAGCTAACCGATATGGTGCCTTGGCTATCGGTGTAGTTCCAGGTATTAGATGAATCATAAATTCTACTTCCCTGTCTGGAGGTAATCCCGGTAAATCTTCTGGGAATACATCAGGATATTCTGAGACTACGGGTATTTCCTTAAGATTTTTACCCTTAGTGCTAATGATTACCGAAATCATATACACTATTCCTTGTTTTCGTTCATAATTAGCAACTTTCATTACCGATATGAACTTCATGGGTTTACGTGGTTTATCTCCTGTAATCCTAATCACTTCTCCGGTGGGTGATTGAATTTCTATGGAATTCTGATCACAAAGGATTCTAGCATGGTTGGCTACTAACCAATCCATTCCTAATACAACATCAAATTCAGCTAAATTCATCGGCAATAGTTTTGCAGAGAATTTATGTCCTAAAAGTTCTATGTTTCCTTCTTGCAACACTTTATCTATTTTAACTGAATTTCCGTCTGCTGTTTCAACTGTAAAAATCTGCCTAATATGGGTTAAAGGTAAACTAAGAGCTTGGCAGAATAAAGTATTGATAAAAATTTGGTTTGCACCAGAGTCAAATAATACTTTTGCGTACACGTTGTGAACTAAGAACGTACCCGCTATCACATCCGGAATGAGTTCTGCTTCTTGAGTGGTCAGCTGAAATGCCCTGGCATTCTTCTTAGTAGTTCCTTCGGTCGCCTTGGGTTTGTTATCTACTGGTTTGGCCAATTTAGGACATTCTGTTTTATAATGCCCCGCTTCTCCACAGTTAAAACAGATTACTGTTTTCTTTTTGCAGTTTTCTTCACGATGTCCTATAGTTTTGCAAAAATTGCAAGTGATATCGCATCTTCCATAATGTTTCTTTTTGCATTTCCTGCAAAATGACGGAGCTGGAGATTGCCCTGTTCCTTTTCTCTTGAAGCTGTTATTATTACCCACACGAAATCCTTGGGTAATTTTCTGAGCTAGTTCCTTTTTCCTATCTTCATCTCTTGTGCGCACCAGTTCATCGGTTAGAGTATTGGCTAATTCTACCGCATCATCAATAGTGCGAGGTCTCGCAGCTTTAACAATATTGCGGATTTCGCTAATTAGCCCCCAAATATAGCGAGAAATGAGTACCGGTTCTGGCGAAGCCAGTGTTGGTACCACTCTAGCATATTCAAAGAATGTCGAGGTATAACCACGACAATCCACACCCATCATCCGATGATTTAGAAACTTATTTGCCATCTGTTCTTTTTCATACTCGGGACAGAATTTTCTTTCCACCAAACCCTTAAATTCTTCCCAAGTCATAGCATAAGCTATTATTCTTCCTTTTGATTGTAACACAGTGTTCCACCATTCGAGTGCTCCTTCTTTGAAGAGATTTGAGGCGTACATGACCTGATCATCTTTACCACATTTACTTATTGCAATGACTGCTTCGGTTTTCTCTAACCAACGCAGTGATGCAGTTGCTCCTTCATTGCCTGCAAATTCAGTGGGTTTACAAGCAAGGAATTCTTTGAAAGTGCAACCAGGCGTTGCAGTTTTCATTTTCTTGGGGTAATGGAGCTTGATGTGGTTCCCTATTATGATTAACATGATTATTGCCTCCATTTACACTATTACTGAAGTTATCTTCAATAATCTGTTTACTAGGAACAATTTGTTGTGGTTCGATTGGATTCTTTATAGCAGCAACGAATGCTGGAATAGCATTGGCTATCCCTTGAGCAACAATGTTTTCGATATCTTGCCGAGTCATATATTGATCTCTTGAATGTTGTTCAGACTGATTAACTTCATTTATAGGTTCATTACCACTGTTTGCCATCTGATAATGTATATATAAATTTTATTAGTATTTGCTAAATAACAAATAATCAGAAAATTTTACAATACAAGTATAGTCAAAACAATCGATTTCTCGATTTCATTTTATATCTAGTATAGTATGCATCATTACACACCAATATCTTACAGAGTTTTATTTGTTATTTACAAACTAACTTTACTATTACTATTATACAACTCCCATTTTACCATCGTATTATCTCTCGTCATTTGCCGTTCTAAAAACGTAGTTCCCTCTCATCGTACTTCTAGGCAATTTGTCCCCCTATTTCCCTGATTCTACTACCCGCATCAAACAACTCTTCACCAAAGTGGCGAAGTTCAGCCATGTTTTCATTACTCATGGGTGGATTAGGTAGGGGTTCTGGATCGAATTGTGGAAGAAAAGAGTAAGGATCGTTGACAATATTTTGAAACTGCCAATCGTTCGTCCACCATTCGTCCATTCCTATGGGTTGGGAGTGGACTATTGGGTCTGGAATTGCTGGTTCCCAATTCATAGGGAGTTGGTTTTCAAGAGGATAATTAAAAATATTAGTATTGACAGGCTGAATAGTTTCACAGCTTGCCAATAGGAAATCTATCTCATCTTGAAAAGTCCTTTCCTGGTTTGGATTGGAGCTCTCTCCGATTTCTATCTGAGTTGGTTTAGAGCCTTGCCCAATTTCCATTACTATTTCTTTAGGACCTTCCTCCATCTGCATTCCTATCTCCTTAACCTCTTCCTTGGTTTCAGTTTCCATTTCCTGCTGTTTCGAATTTTCTCCGGTTATAATTTCTTTTCCCTTTTTCAAATGATTATTTATTTTGGGAAGTTTTGTAGCTGGCTTTTTCTTACGTATACGACTTCCCCAAACGTAATTCTTTCTTTTCTTTCGTTTTGGCTTGTTCACAGGTGGAGCACTGAATTCTACAGGTTGTTCTATATCAGGAAAGTATCCAGTAAATTCTTTGGAAACTTTGATATTCACCGGGTAAAGATTAAGGTTCTAAAAGGCTTCAGATATCCCACTCATGCTGATGTAGCATATATGCAAAATACATAAAATACTAAGTTAAAATTCATAAATAACCGTTTAATTTATTACATACTGTATACTAATTTATTACAAAGATAACTGAAAACACACTTAGGGTTTTGAAATTTTATTTATTGCACAGGGTTTCTAGATTGTAAGGGTAAAGTACTAAACTTTAAAATATTTAAAGATTTATATTTTCTGCTACTGTGGCTAGCATATATAAGTTTGCCCATTTCTCATCTAGCTTATCTTCCCAAGGTGATTTATCAATTAATTCCTGGGTTTCTCGTTTAATCTTCTTTTCTCGGATTTTCTCTTTACTTTTCTTAATAATCATCTCCCTCCTTCTAGGAGAAAGTGATTCCTCGTATTGTGCCTTTCGCACAAATATTCCTTCTTCAGGAATTTCAGTCTGATTCGAGGATTTGGTTCGGGATGAACTTCCCTTCTCATTGGATGATCTATCTAATTTAAGATAGATATTTGACAGCTTTTGCTTACCCATACTGTAACTAACAAATAATCAGTTAATAATACACATAATCACATAATAGTAATCAGGAAAAATTAAGTATTTCTAAATACTTAATTAGCTTAACCCAGTGGCTCTGATACCACCTTTTTCTGTCACGGCCCCCGACCCGGTTTGACCCGTTTCAGGAGCCGCGGGACAGAAATCCCGTGGTATTTATTTAATTGAGTTTAACAGCGGAAGTTTATTTAACAGGATCGTTTAAAGCTAAAATTTCCCCTTTTTATTTTATTTCACAATTCGGGATAAAACCCTGATAATTTACAATATTATATTTTTACTACAAAATCGTGATATTACAAAACTTATTTCTTTATTTTATAATGAGCCACTATCTTAAGCTTGAAATGCTCCCCAGCACTTTTCCTGAATTACAACAGATCACCTGAAACATGTTTGAAAAAAATTTTGTCAGCGGGAAATACTTAGTGACTCATTCTATTTACTAAAATGACACATTTGTTATAATTTACAGTATTAAGAGCGATTACAATGTTTCTGATATCAAACCAACTACCCACGGTATTTGTCACTCGACCGAATCTGTGACTATGGTCATATCCCCCAATTGGCTGCCCCAATGGTGACGATTATCAAGTAATGTATACAAAACCCCACATACCGGCTGTAACTTGGTGATTACAAAGACTTAATCCCCGTAATTATAACTTTGAAAATAACATGCTTTTATAAACAAATTTGATAAAAAGAGAGAATGACTCACATTGCTGATTTAATACGGACAGAGTTTACTCTATGGATTAGCCTTGTTAACCTAATTTAAATAACAATGCACACAAAACCGGGTTAGTAATCAATCCAGCATTTACGATAACTCACGAGATCAAATTCTCACAACGAACGACAAAGTGCGATACTTCATCCATCGAATTAACGACGAACGACAAAGTATAACCCTAATGTGGGCGGCACTTAAACATCCATTGGATATATTGATCGTCGGAAAATGAATCGTAGCAGCGATTGTGCTAATACCCTGTTTTGCGGCAGAATTTCGAGACCCGGGGGTGAAATTTGAAGTATTCAGTTCGTATCTCAGTGTATTTTGTGAATTCTTTCGACGTTGGATGTTCAAATTTCGAATGCCACTGTCCTCTATTTATAGCTGAAAATTTGACTAGCTTACGCACCGTAACATTCCCAGTGTTACGGTCCGTAAGGGTCCTTGCGCACCGTAAGACCCATTTTGTTACGGTGCGTAAGGCATAAAACTAGCCTATAGGGTAGCCACGATTGGGACTAGCTCAGCTGACTCTACAATTTCACATTTCAGTTATGTGACAACGCTGATTTGAAGATAATCGTCCATTAGGGTTTATCCCCCCTAAGTTTTAGGGGCCCTAATCCTGATTCCAATTATTCTGAAAATTTTAGGGTTTGTGCGGAATCACTTGAGTGTCTTAATTAGGGTTTCCTAATGATCAATTAAAGTAATAATTAGGACTTTTTAGTGAGAGTTGTTACATTATCTTTTTAAAAAAATAAAAACAGAGTTAAATACCATTTTAGTCCTTGTTCTTTGGGTCATTCCACCAGTTGTGTCCAAATGTTTGAAACGTTGTCATTTTAGTTCAAATAGTTTTAAATGTTGTCATTTTAGTCCACTGTGTTAACTCTATCCTTTTATTCTGTTAACTAGAAGAACATTTCGGTCATTTTATATGTAATTCTGCTAACTAGAAGAGCGATTCGACCGTATAAAATGATCGAATTACCCTTTTAGCTAACATAAAAAAAGGACGGAGTTAACCCAGTAGACTAAAATGGTAACGCTTGAAACTATTTGGACTAAAATGACAACATTTCAAACCTTCGGACTAAACTGGTAAAATGACATAAACCACATGGACTAAAATAGCATTTAACTCATAAAAATAATATTAGTTGGAAGCTTCTTATTAGACAAACAAAAGTGGAGGAAGCATGCACCAACGTTTTTTAAGCACGTCTCAGCCCATTTTTTTGAAAATAACGTCCATGGGAGCGGTTACGGCGGTGTGGGGTTTTTTTTTTTTTTTTGAAAAAACACCCAACCCCCCCCCCCACTACGGGTGGTTTAAGTATTTGTTATAGGAACCGGTTTTTTAATCGATAGACCGGTTGACTGAAAAATTAGAAAAAAAAAACAAAATAACTGGTTAATTAACTGGTATAACCGGTTAAAGTAATTAATCGGACCAGTTAAAGCATTAACCGGTTAAAATCAAAAAGTTAAATTAACCGGTTTGTGCGGTCTGCCCAGCCCATGCATAATAAAAAATATGCTTGGGCTTGGGGCACCTTTTATCGGATCCAGATTTTTCATTATAGGATATGATCCAAAGTGTTTTTAGTTGCGGTGCGAATAGATGGTGGAGTCGCTGCCTTGTTTTTGTAACAAGAAATGGAGAGACCATTCATAATAAAAAAATATGCTTGTTTTTGCCGGTTTAGTCCAAATGTTTGAAACGTTGTCATTTTAGTTCAAATAGTTTTAAACGTTGTCATTTTAGTCCACTGGGTTAACTCTATCCCTTTATTCTGTTAACTAGAAGAACATTTCGGTCATTTTATATGTAATTCTATTAACTAGAAGAGCGATTCGACCGTATAAAATGATCGAATTACCCTTATAGCTAACATAAAAAAATGAACGGAGTTAACCCAGTAGACTAAAATGGCAACGCTTGGAAGACACAAAGTTTACTCTATATCTCCCACAAGGTATGAGTCTACTCATTCCGAGAATCGACGAAGAGAGTATCATGATGGTTCGATAACTTACCAGTTGGGAAGATAACGTCGTGGGTGGATCTAAGAGAAAAATTCCTAGTGCATTTTAGCCAACAGCGAAGGTCTATCCGAGACACTGCTGACGTGATGAATATTTGGAGCCGTGATGATGAGAGCCTAGAGGACTTCATAACGCGTTACAATAAGGAAGTACTAGAGATTGGTGACGTGCACGAGCATTTTATACGAGCGCAGTTCAAGTATGTTGTCCGCTGCGATGACATGATCAAGGTTCAGTCGGGAACAGAAGGGTTACCCAAGAGCTGGGAGAAGTTGATGGCTGCAGCCAAAGTATACGCCCAGACTGAACGAAACCTCACCACCAACAGGCCACCACCACCACACAATCGTCCACAAGACATGAGTGGTAGCGGTGGAAAGAAATACAAAGCGCGACTCAACTTCTGGAGCATACTCGTCTGATGATGCTCGGACGACTATCAACAAGCTCACAGCGCAGAGGGAAATAAAGCAAGAGATTATAGAGCGGTAGTGGACCCCCCTAACGAAAACTCCGGCAGAGGTGCTCAGCACAGAAGACTATCAGTTTAAAACCCCTCCGCCAATGAAGAACAAGAGGGGTCAAGATCCGAACCGGTATTGTGTCTACCACAAGGATAATGGTCACACTACAAACAATGGTATATCCCTCCGCACCAAGATTGAAAAAGCGCTCAAAAGTGGTGAACTCACCCACTTACTGCAGAACGTGCAGAAGGATATAAAGCAAATTACTCGCGGCGATGAAGGGCCGAGTAAGAAAGCTAAAACTAAGCGGCGCAAGAAGCAAGTAGCATACAATAGCCTCTTCACATGTTGGTCAAGTTCTTTGACTTACCAATCCATGGCGTAGAACTATAGTATGAGTAAGTTAAGTTCCATTTAATTATCCTAAACAGACGACTTTGTACTAAGGCCTCTGAGCCTTATCTGTGACACTCTAGGTTTTTCCGAACAAACACCTTGTAATTACTTAGTGCGTATATATATATGTTATTAAATGGAAGTTGCTATTCTTCTCGTGCTATGTGTCGATAACGTGTATGTAATATATATGTGTGTATAAAGATACTTGTAAACCGAAACCATGACTCGAGACCACCCGGTCTCGAGTAAGCGGCGAACAGTTGGGCCGATTGGGCCGCACCCCCATTCGGAAACCCTTATGGTTCACCAACTCGGTCCGGGTATAAAACCTACAAGAGTGGCCAACCTTGCCACTTTTCACCATTTGCAACATTTTCCACACACACTCCCTCTCTCCCTCTCTCTCTAGAAAAACCCTAAACCCTAACAAGTCAAGCTCACCTCCTCTCCTCTCCCTCTCTCGGATCAAACCGGCGACAACCAAAGGGGCTCTCGGATCATCTCATATTAGCTTGAGATCATCGATCGGAACTTAGTCCATCAATCCCTCATACCCCTTCATCTAGCCGGTTAGTTTCCTTGTAGTTGTTTGGTCAAAAATGATGATTTATGAATACATTTGATAGTTGAATATTTGAATAAGTATGTGGCTTATTAGATAATAGAATTGTTTTACTTGCTTGATTGATTAAATGATGAATGAGATGAGAACCATTATGCCTTGAATGATTGATGATGCTTATCACCATCCGATTCATGATGAATATTGTGTTTAATGATTGTCTCGATAATTAGAAAGTATGTCACATAATTCTTGTTATCAAATCTAGCGTTATATGTGTAGAACTAAGGATACATATGCATGCTTTGAAGATTAGGATGGATGATAAAAACTCTAGTGTTGGAATACATGAACAAGTATGAATATTTGAATGTGATTTGAACATGATGAAAACCCTAATGATGAACTTGTTGAATATGACATGAATATTTGAAATAGTGTGTGTTTGATCCATTTTTATCAAATATTAGACAACAAAACATGTTTATGAAATTTTATTGGCTAGTACACAATTACATGAAATTGCAAGATTATTGGTTAGTACATCAGATGTTCTAGAAGGACTTCATGTGCACGCATCCAGGATTGCGAGTCGAGACCCCCGGTTTCGACTCGAGATCATCAGTGTGATAACTCGAGACCATCAACTGACTACTCGAGAACAGTTGTCTCGACAAAGGTCTCGACTCCACAGGAGGGGCATCAGTGTTACAACCCGAGACCACCAGTGGTTGCGAGTCAAAGCACTGCCCGGTTGCGACACATTAAGGCATGACTCGAGATTAGTGGTTTCGACTCGAGACCACCCCTCAACTTCACCATCAGTAGTTGCGACTCGAGACTGCTTCCCAGTGGCATCAACCCGAGACCACTCATCAGTGGATTCAACCTATCAGTGGTTTCGATTGGGCCATACTGTTATTGGGCCATGTGGGGTTAACGGACTGCTTTCTGTAGGGACTAAGTGTTAACTGATTTCTGCTTGAATTGCTAGCACGATAGGGCGGGCCCAATAACCTTGAATGACATATATGTATGTGTTAACTGTTACTAGTCTACTGCTCAAACATTAGGACAGGCTCATTAACTTAAAGGATAATTGTATGTTATGAATGCTATGTGTTAGTTATGTGTAGATTCTACGTGACTTATTGTACCGGGCTTAACCCATACTGGTAACCATGTTAGGACGTGGTGACCAGCGTGTTTGACCAAGTAAACTAAACTGCCGAGCAACCCAAGGTGAGTTCACAACTAATAAAGCATGCGTTCCCGGTGGTCGGGAAACGGAAACTTAAACAACGCTATCCCCTCATAAGGGATACAAACCTACTTCTCTCCCCTTAAACGGGACTTTTAGTTGATTACTGTTTATACTGGATGCAACAAGCAACACTAAACAAAACTCTATCATTCAAGTCCTCACTTCTTAATACCGATTAGTCGACGGGGTCAGGCGAACGGGTTATTAGTTGATAGCGCTATTTAGGTCTCACCAACCTCACACCGTGCCCGCGTATGGGATCGGGCGTGAACTAATGTACTCTGGCAACCGTCAATGATGATAGAACATTGACAAACGGGGCACTCTACGGAAACGTACGGATGAATAGTATTCGGTATTGTAAAAACAGTTTAGTCCCTTACTTATGGGGTAGCTCCCCAACGCATGTATAAACGGATAAATTAACTGGTGAAACAAGTTTTTGGTAAATAAAACTGGACAACTCGTGGACTCGCCAACATCCTTGTTGATACCCTACTGCATGCTTTGCAGGTACCCAGTGACTCAGGAGCTTGCAGCTTGGGAATGTGTAGTGGTCGTTTAACCCGTGTGTGGGTTTTAAATAATCTAAACTATGAACCTTGTTTTGAGACTGTTTGGTTTAAGCTTCCGCTGTTGGTTTAAAACTGTTATTTGAACCTACCCTTTTGGAACTTTAAAATATGGTGTTTACTAACTATTGTGGTTGGTGAATACCATTACTATTAATCAATGCTCAGTATGATTAGTGGCTGGATCCTGGTCAGTCACGCCTCCAAGCGGTAGTACTCCGCATGTGGATTTTGGGGGTGTGATAGATTGGTATCAGAGCCATTGGTTATAGTGAACTTGGTTTTAAAAAGAAGAGTCTTTTTGAGAAAAACCGGACTATAACCCGTGACTCGAGACGACACTACACTCCAAGGGCAAGACTCAGCATATTAGACCTTCTAGCTCGGACTTGTGTTTACTTGCTTGTTTACCTTATGTTGACTGCTCTACTATACATACTAGTGTGCCTAATTAGATAGATACACATTTCTCTTCTATCTCATTCTCGTTACAACACGACATCACTCTCATACTGTGTTTTCTGGTTATGAAGACAATGAGTGGACGCGGAAGAGGAAGCGTTAACATGACTCAGGCTCAATTCACTAACTTGCTCAACACGGTGGCTGCAGCTTTCGCAGCTCACCCTGGAGGTAAATTCGTTACTTTAGGGTGTTTAGATCCTACCCCCACATCGTCTTTTCACCTCTAAACCTGTTCGCTCCATTTCTCACAACAGGTCAGCCTGCACCTGCACAGCCACGTGTCTGTACTTTCAAAACTTTCATGGATGGCAAGCCTCTCCCTCTCAACGGCACTGAGGGTGCCATAGGCCTTCTGCACTGGATTGAAAAGGCCGAAGCTGTCTTTGCTGTCTGCGAGTGTCCCCCTGCTAACTGGGTTAAGTTCGCGACTGGTACGCTTGAAGGAAACGCGCTTTCATGGTGGAAAGCACAGATTCAGATGCTTGGTCTGGAAACTGCTAATGCTACTGCGTGGGAAGATTTCAAGGACATGATCAAAGAGGAATACTGTCACAGGGATGACATCCACAAACTCGAGAACGAGTACTATGCGCTCAAGATGGTTGGGTCAGAGATTGAGACCTACACCAAGCAGTCCAACGACTATGCTGCACTTTGCCCAAACATGTCCCGACCTATGTATCGAAGGATCGAATTGTACATCAAAGGCTTAGTCCCGGAGATTCGAAGCCATGTGACCTCAGCCAACCTCAATACCATACAGCCCGTGGTTCGTCTTGCTCACAAACTCACCAATCAGGCTGTGGAGGAGGGCAAGCTGCCCAAGAGGATCGGTGCTACTAATGGAACCTCTAGCGATAACAAACGAAAGTGGGATGGAAGTCAGGGAAAGGATGCCAACCCCACCCAGGCCCCAGTTTAACAAAGGAAGACTGAAAACAACAAAGGCCCTCAGCAACAGGGTGGCTATCGGGGAAACCACCCCAAGTGCAACAAATGTAACCGACACCACAGTGGGCCATGTGGCAAGAGTCAGTGTCAGAGATGCAACAAGATGGGGCATGAAGCCAAAGACTGCAGGAGCCCGCTTCCAGCTAGGCAGAATCAACAACAACCACAATAGCAACAAGGAAACAACCGTGGATGCTTCAAGTGTGGAGCAACGGGGCACATGCGAAAGGATTGCCCTGAGCTGAATCAAAACAACAACAATCAGGGTGCTGGGAACAATAACAACAATGCTGGGAATGGTGCAAGAGGAAGGGCTTTTGTGATTGGAGCTGGAGAAGCAAGGAATGACCCCAACGTTGTAGCGGGTAAGTTCCTCCTTAATGATCGTTATGTTTCCATACTATTTGATTCCGGAGCAGATGCTAGTTATGTATCCCTACGTATTAGTAAGAAACTTAAGTCCACTCTTACGCCGCTAAGCTCTAAGCACATCGTTGAAATAGCTAATGGTAGAAACCTCGAGGCCTCACACGTAATACGCAACTGCGAATTAGAATTGGCTGGTCAGACCTTCCATATCGATCTCTTCCCCATTATTCTTGGAAGCTTCGACGTCATCATTGGTATGGATTGGTTATCCAAACATCGAGCTGAAATCCTCTGCCAAGAGAAAGCTATTCGTATTCCCCGTCTCCCTGGCAAACCTCTTATAGTTCAAGGCGACAAGAGCGGAGAAGTCACAGGCACCATTTCATTCTTAAAAGCCCAGAAGTGTCTACAAAAGGGGCACACCGCTATCTTAGCACTCGTCGCCGACACACAGAAAATGGAAAACAGGATTGAAGATTTTCCAGTCGTACGCGACTATCCTGAGGTATTCCCGGAGGAACTACCTGGACTCCCTCCTCACCGTCAGGTTGAATTTCTTAATCGAGCTAGCTCCCGGAGCAGCACCTATAGCTCGTGCACCTTATCGTCTAGCTCCCGCAGAACTCAAGGAACTCTCTACTCAACTACAAGAACTTTTGGAGAAAGGTTTTATCCGTCCTAGCTCATCACCCTGGGGAGCTCCAGTGCTCTTCGTCAAAAAGAAAGATGGCACATTCCGAATGTGCATTGATTACCGCGAACTGAACAAGGTTACCATCAAGAATCGTTATCCACTTCCCCGTATCGACGACCTGTTCGACCAGCTGCAAGGGTCGAGCTATTATTCCAAGATCGATCTGCGATCGGGTTATCACCAGCTGAGAGTCCGCGATGAGGACATCTCTAAGACTGCTTTCAGAACCCGCTATGGTCACTACGAATTCCTTGTTATGCCTTTCGGAATGACCAACGCACCTGCGATCTTCATGGATCTCATGAACCGAGTATGCAAACCCTACCTCGACAGGTTCGTAATTGTGTTTATCGACGACATCTTAATCTACTCAAAGAGTCAAGAGGAGCATGAACAACACCTGCGTCTTATTCTCGAACTCCTTCGCAACGAGCAACTGTACGCCAAATTCTCGAAATGTGATTTCTGGCTTAGAGAAGTCCATTTCCTTGGGCACATCGTCAATCAGGAAGGGATTCATGTTGACCCCGCTAAGGTCGAATCCATTAAGAATTGGCCCATACCTAAGACACCGACCGAAGTTCGCCAATTCTTGGGATTGGCAGGATATTATCGAAGATTTATCAAGGGATTCTCTAAGATCGCTCAACCACTGACGACCCTCACTCAGAAGGGTGTTGCTTACAAGTGGAGTGATGCTCAGGAATCTGCCTTCCAGGAACTAAAGAAGAACCTTTGTAGTGCTCCTATCCTTTCCTTACCTGAAGGTACCGACGACTTCGTCGTTTACTGCGACGCTTCTATTCAAGGACTTGGCTGCGTGTTGATGCAACGCGAGAAAGTTATTGCTTACGCCTCGCGACAACTCAAGGTCCACGAACGGAACTACATGACGCATGACTTAGAATTTGGAGTTGTGGTCTTCGCGCTCAAGCTTTGGAGACACTACTTGTACGGCACCAAGTGCACGATTTACACCGATCACAAGAGTCTCCAGCACATAATGGAACAAAAGGAGTTGAATATGCGGCAACGCCGATGGGTCGAACTCCTAAATGACTACGAGTGTGCAATTAAATATCATCCAGGCAAGGCTAATGTGGTAGCCGATGCCCTCAGCAGAAAGGAGACCAAACCCAAGCGTGTTCGTGCCTTGCAGCTCACTATCCACTCGAACCTCCCTAATCAGATTCGAAATGCTCAGGTTGAAGCATTGAAAGCCGAGAACATCAGGGCTGAGTCCCTACGAGGATCGAGACAACGATTGGAACAAAAAGAAGACGGTGCTTACTACGTAGCCGGGCGCATATGGGTTCCGCTTTATGGAAATTTACGTGACCTTGTGATGGATGAAGCCCATAAGTCCCGTTACTCAGTACATCCGGGTTCAGATAAGATGTACCACGACTTAAGGACTACCTATTGGTGGCCTGGCATGAAAGCCCACATAGCAACCTATGTCAGAAAATGTTTAACTTGTGCAAGAGTCAAGGCGGAGTATCAAAAACCATCAGGCCTACTACAACAACCAGAGATCCCACAGTGGAAATGGGAACAAATTTCCATGGACTTTGTTACCAGCTTGCCTAGGTCTCAACGCGGAAATGACACCATTTGGGTGATAGTAGATCGCTTAACTAAATCCGCCCACTTCTTGGCTATTAAAGAGACAGACAAGTTCTCTACCCTAGCAGAGGTATACTTAAAGGAAGTGGTTTCGAAGCATGGAGTGCCAACCTCTATTATTTCCGATCGAGACGCGCGTTTTACTTCTGAGTTGTGGCAAGCTATGCACAGATCTTTTGGCTCACGTTTAGACATGAGCACCGCTTACCACCCGCAGACGGATGGGCAATCCGAACGCACCATCCAAACCCTCGAAGACATGCTTAGGGCGTGCGTGATCGATTTTGGCAAAAATTGGGAGAAGCACTTGCCGTTAGTGGAATTCTCCTATAACAACAGCTACCACACCAGCATTCAGGCGGCACCCTTTGAGGCATTGTACGGTCGTAGATGCCGATCGCCTCTCTGCTGGGCGGAGGTTGGTGACAGCCAGATCACAGGCCCGGAACATGTAGTAGACACTACAGAAAAGATTGCCCAGATTAGGCAACGCATGGCGGCAGCTCGTGACCGTCAGAAGAGATACGCTGACAAGGATAGGAAACCGCTAGAGTTCCAGGTCGGTGAACGGGCTCTACTTAAAGTCTCACCCCGGAAGGGTGTGGTTCGTTTTGGAAAACGGGGCAAGCTAAATCCGAGATATGTCGGGCCCTTTGAAATTACCGAAAAGATCGGTAAGGTAGCTTACAGATTGAATCTGCCTGAGGAACTGAGTGTTGTGCACAACGTCTTCCACGTGTCTAATCTGAAGAAGTGTCTGTCCGATGAAACACTCATCATTCCTTTCAAGGAACTTACTATTGACGAACAACTACACTTTACTGAGGAACCGGTTGAGATCACGGATCGTGAGATCAAAACCCTCAAACGTAGCCAGATACCTCTCGTGCGAGTTCGTTGGAACTCACGCCGTGGCCCAGAGTTTACCTGGGAGCGGGAAGACCAGATAAAGCGCAAGTATCCCCAGTTGTTCCCAAATGAAGCCCCCAGCACTGAAGCTACAACCGAATTTCGGGACGAAATTCCAAACTAACGGGGGGATGATGCGACACCCCGTTGAAACGTTCTCACTTACACTAGCTTGTCAGTGGCTGCCTTAACTTTTGGGACGAAAGTTCTTAAAACTTGGGGATAATGTGACACTCTAGGTTTTTCCGAACAAACACCTTGTAATTACTTAGTGCGTATATATATATGTTATTAAATGGAAGTTGCTATTCTTCTCGTGCTATGTGTCGATAACGTGTATGTAATATATATGTGTGTATAAAGATACTTGTAAACCGAAACCATGACTCGAGACCACCCGGTCTCGAGTAAGCGGCGAACAGTTGGGCCGATTGGGCCGCACCCCCATTCGGAAACCCTTATGGTTCACCAACTCGGTCCGGGTATAAAACCTACAAGAGTGGCCAACCTTGCCACTTTTCACCATTTGCAACATTTTCCACACACACTCCCTCTCTCCCTCTCTCTCTAGAAAAACCCTAAACCCTAACAAGTCAAGCTCACCTCCTCTCCTCTCCCTCTCTCGGATCAAACCGGCGACAACCAAAGGGGCTCTCGGATCATCTCATATTAGCTTGAGATCATCGATCGGAACTTAGTCCATCAATCCCTCATACCCCTTCATCTAGCCGGTTAGTTTCCTTGTAGTTGTTTGGTCAAAAATGATGATTTATGAATACATTTGATAGTTGAATATTTGAATAAGTATGTGGCTTATTAGATAATAGAATTGTTTTACTTGCTTGATTGATTAAATGATGAATGAGATGAGAACCATTATGCCTTGAATGATTGATGATGCTTATCACCATCCGATTCATGATGAATATTGTGTTTAATGATTGTCTCGATAATTAGAAAGTATGTCACATAATTCTTGTTATCAAATCTAGCGTTATATGTGTAGAACTAAGGATACATATGCATGCTTTGAAGATTAGGATGGATGATAAAAACTCTAGTGTTGGAATACATGAACAAGTATGAATATTTGAATGTGATTTGAACATGATGAAAACCCTAATGATGAACTTGTTGAATATGACATGAATATTTGAAATAGTGTGTGTTTGATCCATTTTTATCAAATATTAGACAACAAAACATGTTTATGAAATTTTATTGGCTAGTACACAATTACATGAAATTGCAAGATTATTGGTTAGTACATCAGATGTTCTAGAAGGACTTCATGTGCACGCATCCAGGATTGCGAGTCGAGACCCCCGGTTTCGACTCGAGATCATCAGTGTGATAACTCGAGACCATCAACTGACTACTCGAGAACAGTTGTCTCGACAAAGGTCTCGACTCCACAGGAGGGGCATCAGTGTTACAACCCGAGACCACCAGTGGTTGCGAGTCAAAGCACTGCCCGGTTGCGACACATTAAGGCATGACTCGAGATTAGTGGTTTCGACTCGAGACCACCCCTCAACTTCACCATCAGTAGTTGCGACTCGAGACTGCTTCCCAGTGGCATCAACCCGAGACCACTCATCAGTGGATTCAACCTATCAGTGGTTTCGATTGGGCCATACTGTTATTGGGCCATGTGGGGTTAACGGACTGCTTTCTGTAGGGACTAAGTGTTAACTGATTTCTGCTTGAATTGCTAGCACGATAGGGCGGGCCCAATAACCTTGAATGACATATATGTATGTGTTAACTGTTACTAGTCTACTGCTCAAACATTAGGACAGGCTCATTAACTTAAAGGATAATTGTATGTTATGAATGCTATGTGTTAGTTATGTGTAGATTCTACGTGACTTATTGTACCGGGCTTAACCCATACTGGTAACCATGTTAGGACGTGGTGACCAGCGTGTTTGACCAAGTAAACTAAACTGCCGAGCAACCCAAGGTGAGTTCACAACTAATAAAGCATGCGTTCCCGGTGGTCGGGAAACGGAAACTTAAACAACGCTATCCCCTCATAAGGGATACAAACCTACTTCTCTCCCCTTAAACGGGACTTTTAGTTGATTACTGTTTATACTGGATGCAACAAGCAACACTAAACAAAACTCTATCATTCAAGTCCTCACTTCTTAATACCGATTAGTCGCCGGGGTCAGGCGAACGGGTTATTAGTTGATAGCGCTATTTAGGTCTCACCAACCTCACACCGTGCCCGCGTATGGGATCGGGCGTGAACTAATGTACTCTGGCAACCGTCAATAATGATAGAACATTGACAAACGGGGCACTCTACGGAAACGTACGGATGAATAGTATTCGGTATTGTAAAAACAGTTTAGTCCCTTACTTATGGGGTAGCTCCCCAACGCATGTATAAACGGATAAATTAACTGGTGAAACAAGTTTTTGGTAAATAAAACTGGACAACTCGTGGACTCGCCAACATCCTTGTTGATACCCTACTGCATGCTTTGCAGGTACCCAGTGACTCAGGAGCTTGCAGCTTGGGAATGTGTAGTGGTCGTTTAACCCGTGTGTGGGTTTTAAATAATCTAAACTATGAACCTTGTTTTGAGACTGTTTGGTTTAAGCTTCCGCTGTTGGTTTAAAACTGTTATTTGAACCTACCCTTTTGGAACTTTAAAATATGGTGTTTACTAACTATTTTGGTTGGTGAATACCATTACTATTAATCAATGCTCAGTATGATTAGTGGCTGGATCCTGGTCAGTCACGCCTCCAAGCGGTAGTACTCCGCATGTGGATTTTGGGGGTGTGACATTATCATTAATCAAAGCAAAGTTAGTTCTATTATTTCTGTGTTTATTACAAAGTGCTTGCAATTCCTTTTGGTAAGCGCAAAAACGTTATGGTAACCGTAACACAAGTCTCATGAACGGTCAGTGATCACACGCATCGCACAAGGCCCAGCCTTACGTTCACACATGAGCTTTATAACCTTTTATTCGCCTTACCTAGTCAAAGCAATTGTACTCATGCAAAATATTGTAATTCAAACACATTTCATACTAGTTACTGGCGCATCACACGCCTTAACAAAAAATTATAAACAGACACGGCAGTGTATAAAATAAAGTTACTTGCGCCACAGCGCATTAACAAGTAGGGATCCACGTTCCAAACCTAAAAGTTAACTATCAATTGTTCATACAAAGAAAGGAAAACCTAAGCTAGGTCTTAGTCTTCACCTTCTTCCATGTCTGGGAAAATTTCTCTTAATCGTGTCATGAACTCTTCAGAGTGTAGCGCATCACTAATAAGATCCATGACCGGAAGCTGTAAAGTATTAAATCGCATCTTTGCAGCAGCAAGAGCAGCTTCAATATCAACACCATGAGTAGCAGACTTACTATTGTTCCAGTCAACCTTTAAAGTGTTAACCACATGGTGAGAACATTCTGCGTACCCTTGGGCATACCCATCATTTCGCGCAGCAACCAGCAGATGCGCAACCGTTTTATCTAGTTCTTCAGAATTAAGAACTGACTCAGCAACCTGCACAAAAAGTAAAAGAAGAGTAAAAAAGACGCACAAACATCACCAAATATTATCAGAGATAGATAAACTTACGCTAGCGATCCCGCGCTCTTTCAACCACAACATATCACTCTTCAACGGTTTAAGCTCACTATCTGCCGTTGCCCGCACAGTCTCGGAGTTCTCCAACTTATCTTCAGTCTCGGTAAGGCGGCGGGAAGTTTCAGCCTGTTTAGTCCATTCAAGCTCCAAATCCTTTTTGGCAGACTCAACTTCCGCCTTAAGTTGTTCCTGCTCAGGTAATAAAGAAATAAGTTCTTCTATCTCTTTATCTCTAAAAGCAAGGGTAGCGCAGCTTTAAGATTGTTGATAACATTGCGGAGACCCATCTTCTCAACATTATCTTTCTCGCCAATCTCTCTCCAATTTTTGCGCTCCTTGTAAAGAAGGGCAGCCTCAGCCTCTGCCTTTCTCTTCCATCCTGCAACCGAACATTCTTCAGTTTTGCGGTCACGATCAAGCTTGGCCTGGTCAGCCTCCAACGTAACTTTCAACTGGGCTACTCGGGCCTCATCTTCAGAAAATTTTTTCTTGGACTCCTCATAGGCAGCCCATTCTCTGTGCATACTACGCCACCCGCGCACTATGCAATGCGTAGTAGACGTGTAGGTAGCAGCTTCTTCAAGATAAGCGTGATAGGTCTGCTCATGAGGACGTCCCTCTTGAAATTTAATCTCCCCAGGAGGAAAGGTTCCCTGCAACCAGTCTCGGCACACACGCCAGTCTGAAAAGGTATCACCTTTCTTCAAATTCCAAACTGGAGCATGAATTTTAGAGGCGTTCTTCTCTGAGTAAGTTCTGTAATAATAATCCCCCAGAGTTTCATACGGGCGGATAGGGGAATTTTCCTTAGCATAAGCAAAAGAACTTTGGTTTTCAATATGGATCTTCTCAACGTTTACAGGCGCAAAGGCAAAACCCGCAGTAGGGAAAGTTGCCACAGGGTCTTCTTGAGCAGATTTCCCTTTTTTCGGGCCTCGCGCCATAACTTCAGGAGACTTTGGATGCCCAGCATCAACACCCGCAGCATCCGGGCTAATAACCTTCTCCGTTTCCACCACAACTTCAACAGGTTTTTCAGCCTCAGGATTCCCTGCTTCAGCAGTCTTCTCCACCTCATCATCAACACCAGCTTTAGTACTTTCTAGCTGCTTGCTAATCGGGGCGCAAGGAGGTGAAGGCGGAAGATCCTCATTAACCGCGGATGATGGCTCCGCATGCACAGGGGAACTTGGTTTTTCTGCAAAAACAAAATATATATTACAAACATACAATGCGCATAGAAAGCAAACAAAGAAAAAGGCTTACCAGGAGCAGGTTTCGAAATAAAGGCATCAAGATTGCCCCTTCTGGTGATTTTCTTCCTTTGAACCTTCTTGGCAGGCTGCCCTTCAGCCTCGGCATTAGTCTGTTTTCTTTTTCCCACCTTTGTCTTCAACAAACGCTCTAGACTTGACTCTAAGTCAATTGGGTCCTCAGTATTTGAAGGAGGGATGTCAGCAGTATCCCTAGGCTCCGCCTTTGGCCTCTTCACAACTACAGGCGCAAGACCCTCCAAAGAATTAGATACCACCACATAATCACACCAGGAGTCAGAGGAATGACGCGTACCTTTCTTCTCTCCTCTAGCATTTCTGACTTTGGATGATTGAGCTTTCTCTACATCATTCTTTCTTGGCGCAGTAGTAGCAGTTGGCGCACGTTTTTTTCTTTTCAGGGCCTATGCCCAGGTTAGACAATTCACTTACTTGGAGAAGCAAACTTTCAAAAGGTTATCCAACGCGCAAAAGCAGCAAAAAATAGTATCGCAATTATAGTAAAATTACCAGTGCCGGTTGCGGGTTGCGCGGCCAAATCTTCATCCCGCAGAAGAACAAAATTCTTGACAATCTGATGATACCAAAGCTCCTCATCAGCCCTTTTTAGCACAGTGGCCATCCTCCCACCTTCTCTCTCAAAACCAACAACATATAAAGAGACAACTGCAAAAAGGGGGAAAAGGGCAAATTCAAAAAAAAAAAAAAGGTGAAGAAAAGAGATCTAGTATCTTACTACTATCACCCTCCATGTACACTGACTTGTCTTCTCTATTCATCAAACATTCCCACACTTACTCTTTTTTCGTCCTCGAAAAAGAATTATGCAACGGAATCAGAGACGAATAATCACTCGGGTCAAAAGCATAGGTATATTTAATTAAAACCAAAACTTGCGTTATCCGCGATTGCGAATATACTTGTCCCCTTAAACCCAAGTCCGGTCCTAAGCCCTTATCATGTGATTTTAATTTAAGTGCGGTCAATCTACCTAGGGCCTCACGCTAGAATCTACAGTCCACCTACTCCCGCCTCAAGCTTATAGGACTAAAAGAACGATCACTGGACCAATTCCCAACCGTCTTATATCAAAACCAAGAGAGTTTACAATCCACTTTTTTTTCTTTTTTTTCTTTTCATGCTAATGAGCGTAGACGTTGCTTTCCCTAACCAAGAGGCAATCCGGCTGTAGAGTCGTTATCCCCAACTCGGATTACTTAAGCTTCGGTACTTTTTTCCTTTTCTTTGCAAGATCGATTTCACACATCCTAGCGGTAATCCGGCTGTAGAGTCACTATCCCCAACCCAGACTACATAGGAATGCATTACTTTCATTCAGTTTCTAGCTCATCATTTTTTTTTCTTCTATTTTTTTCATGATCACAAACTCTAACGGTTTTAACTTATAACGGTGCCCCTTATACTCTTATTGGAAGTTTTGATTTCCCATATTTCCCAGATGAAAACCCACTAGCAGACCGACAATTAAGGTATATTAACTCAAAGGGACTTCAAACCAAACCCGGGCTTATCCACATATCCCTAACTAGACGCAAGCTCGATTTATTTAATCTCTTATTATTATTATTTGAACCCAAGCAAAAATTCATCTTTTCTATCATTTTTCACTTTAATTTGCAAACTTCTTTATTTCAAATGACATTTTTCTGATTTTTTCAATTTTTTTTTATTTTTCGAAATTTTTTAATTTTTTTGTATTTTTTCATATTTAAGACTCGATTATTTACATGTATTCCCAAAAAAAAATTAATATAAGGATAAAAATAAATAAAAAGCCGCACGGCCGGATAGTGAAAATGGGAAAAGCTGTAGGTAAGTAGCATCATTAGGGGCACCGTGAAGGCTAAAAGTAGCTAGGATACGGGAGAAACGGTTAATGTGGCCGGGGCGTCCTCGTCCTCACGGCCGTGGAACTGAATGGTGTTTGTGATGGCCTGCATGGCATAAGATGGAATCTGCCATGAGTTCTCGCTAACTATAGGTGGAACGGTGATGGGTGAAGCAAGACCGATGAAATTCTGAGTGGCTTGCTGGTGAACGGTTTGCCTAGCGTTGGCCATGTGTTCTAAGTTTTCTGGGACGCTAGAGGTGCTAAACGTAGGACTATCGGGTGGGGAAACCTTAGGTGAGGTTTTAGGTGAATGGTTTGGCGAAGGTGGTGGTGTAGGAGGTGGGGTGGGTAACGGGGTGGAATCGAAATTGGGGAAACGAGAAGAGGATGAAGAACTAACCTGTGGGCCTTGGCCCAATTGAGATGATGACTCCTTGACTGTCGGAGGCGGTCCGTGCGAGCGCAGATGTGGCATCCACTACAAGCAAAAAGCTGAATACAAGAGAAGCAAACACTAGTTACTAAGACTCAAGATGAAAATAAAAGACACAAAACAAAATAAACACGTAGCACGTATTTGTCGAGTAAATCTATCAAAGCTAATGAACGCGATTGCCAAGAGTCCCCGACAACGGCGCCAAAAACTTGATGTGTGCTAAACAGACTATAAAAATTAACTATATTAGACTCTTTAAGCTAGACACTAAAAAGCTTTAATTCTAGACTCGACCTAAAACCACACAATCGGCAAGTGTACCGATCAATGTAGTATAACCCTAGGAAGTCCGGATATCGAACCACGAGACTCTATAAATCACGTAAACTAGACTCTGACAGACGCTGACAGACACGACTCAACTTGTTTATTTGTTTTAGGGGGGTTACGGAAAACTAAGGAAATCTATATAAACTAATTAATTAACTAAGAACTAGACTAAATACGAATAAAGACGAAGATGATTCTTATATGAGAACGAGACCACCTAGACAAGAATCCTGGATTGCTTTTAAAGAATTACCGATTAAGTTAAATGCATGAATTATGGAACCGGGATCTTAAAGTACTAAACCTATTAAGAACCAACTAAGCCCCTCGACCCTTCTCAAGGAGAAACATGTGGAACTACCTAGGCTGTTAATCCTACCGGTTATTAGACGCCTTTCCAGTTGTCTAATTATTGTGTAAGTACCCTAATGTTGACCTACTCTTTTCCAATCATAGATCTAGGGTAGTTTGGATTAATTAACTTGACTTGATAGACTAATAAAACCGACAGGTCAACCAAGACACGACCTTTTCCAAGGACTATCTAAAGCAATTCACCGGGTAAGACCTACCAATAGCCCCTCACTTTCCAGGTATTAGGACTAGCAGAACACTAAGACTTAGCAAATTATTACCAATTACTTCTAGGGGTTATTGCGCAATTTCACCCTAAAGAGTTAAGGTTTTCTTACGTGATATAGACACTCACCGAAATCCTAGACCCTAATATGACTCTATGTTGTGATATAGACCGTCACTAAGAATCATATGAAGCAAATAATAACAATAAACCAACTCAAAGCATGCATATACATCAAATCATTAATTCAAACTCCTTACAAAACACAATCAACCCATAATAATCATGCAATTAACGAAAACGGTAAAAACTTCATATTAATCCATTCATCAAGTCTAGGTGGTTTATAAATTTAGCCAAGCATGTTAAAACGTGAAAACAATTCAAAGATGTCTAAACACGAATTCATCATAACAAGTTTCGTAAGAAAAAGTCAAGAATAAAGAACTAGAAAACCCGATTAGATCTTCAAGTCTTCTTCCCCGAACTTGTACCGATGATTCTTATGCTTCGAGAACTCCAAAATTGCTCCAAGGATGCTCCACAAGTCGCCCAAGATGTCCCAAAATCGTCAACTAGGGTTTTTTCAAGTTTAAGATGATTATATATGACTTTCCATAACAAACCCTTATTAAATTCGTAATAATTGCCAGCTACAAGCTTCTGGCGGGGCGCCACCTACTTAGGAATGGGTGGCGGGGTGCCACCTTGATTTTTCACACGCATACTTTCTTCAGTCTCTCGCCGGGTGCCAGAAAACTTCTCACGGGGTGCCAGAGAGTGATTTTTCAGCTTTTTAACTCTATTTCAACTCCTCAACCTTTCCAACATGCTTCAAGACTTGACTTTTTGATATTTTAACTCGTTTTACTCGGTTTTTGCCGCATATTTAAGCATCAAGACCTGCAAAACACGATTTTATCAATAGTATGCATATTCTAACGAAAAAACAAACTAAATATAACGAAAACTATACAAACTGTACACGAATAAAAGATGTATTTTGCAATACATCAATTCATCCGCCAGCAAAGACTCATAGCAGCACCAACCAGGGCCTTTTCCGGCAGAGCAATCGACGGAACATCCTTTATGTCCTGATACCAAGCCTCCGAATGAGGAGTCTGTATCGTCTCCGTTGCAACCTCCTCTGTACCCCAGAAAACCATTTTCATTGGGATCACTCCGGCTTTAATAAAAAGAATTTTTGTTTCCAATCATGAAAAGATTTTGGGGGATTCAACAAAATCTTCTTTGTCGAAAAACGTTGAACGAAGGAATAAAAGCCTTGTGAACAACGCATTTGATGAAATACTCTGAATCGATCAACTGTCGGTTCAATATGCATCCCTCGACAGGCAAACTCGAAGTGACGAACCCTGAACATCCCAATAGGGTGCATTTGGGAGATATGAAACTTATAGAACGAAAGGATATCAAGAAAGAACTTCGTCACAGGCAATCAAAAATTGCCTGCAGAAAAGAAATCCCAAAACAAGGTAATATACCCGGCCGGAGCATCTGCCACCGTCTGACCCTCGTCAGGGTATAAAGCATCCCAACTGTCAGGGAACTTGAAGCTTTGAACCATACCGTCGAAAGTTTCTTTAAGCCACTTCAATGGTGGAAGACCAGAGGCCATTTCTTCAGATGAATCTTCGTGATATTCTCCGGTTTACATAAAGGAGAAAATTGCATATTTTTTCAAAGAAATTAACGAAGAAGAGCAGGTTTCAAACGACAATGCCAATAAAAGAAGACAATCAGAAGCTTATATAATAAACGCCATAAATGCCCTAGAAAATCGAAGTGCCCCCTTTTCGAAAAAAGCACGGATATCTAAGCATCAAGGGCGAGTGGGAATAACCTTAACTCGAGTTCACGCGCGCGTGCCAGCCACGATAGACGACGTATAACTGACAGCGACAGCCTGTCACACGTTAACAGTCACCACTGCACCCCTTTCACCTGCCAAAAGTCAAGATTTTCAAAATCAAATCATGAGCAAAAGTATCTTCCTTAAGAAGATTCTCCATTTTCGCGCCTAAAAGCTCCACAGCAAAAAACCACCCAACTCTTGTAGTCCAGTGCTCCACTTATTTGCATAAGAGCAACACTAAACTGGGGGGACTTGAAGGGGTAACGACCCAAAAACCATGCTCAGGCGTTCAGGACCATACCATAACTCCACCAACAGTAAACCTCTTTAAAAGGACCTTGGGCGGCCGCGCACTGGTTCTAAAAAGAGAACTTAAAAAGGAGTCAGTTTCCAACATCCGCGCGCCAAGAGAAGTATAACATATTCTTGCGCAAAGCTCTCATACATCAGATAGGATAAAATCGTAACAAAACCGCCGCCTAAAAATCATCCAGACTTGGATAAAAGCAACTTTTCTGTTACAACAGAATTAGCATAAGGAAGAGCCAAATAAGATTACAGCCGTAATCCTTCTAGAAGGCATTATTATTCATCACCATTCGGTTGTAACCGAATGGCCACGTGGCATCATCCTGGACATCCCCCAAAGTCACGATGATGGCACCAAGATTGAAGGAAAATCCACACTTGCCCGCTTTCCACGTGGCATCTCCCCAGCCGTCGATCATAATTGCGATCCGTGTGTACACACATCCGTTAGTGATTAACGGTGGAAGAAATAACCGCTCACGGAAATTACTTTCCGTTATCTTTTCGATCAACAGATTTTCCCGCCCAAACTTCGGCTTTAAATGAAGGATAATTCAGGTATAATTCCTCAAGTTACTCTCACTTCGCTTTACTATTATTTCTTCATCTTCATCAAACCCTGTACTTATTCTCACGCCGGAGGGTGGTCACGGAGAGAACCCCCATTCTCCTAGTGACGAGTCTAACGGTTGTTTGTTTTGCAGTTGTTGTTCGAAGAAGGAGATCAATTACCCCCAAATCAAACGAGAATACCTAACCCTTTTATGCAGATTCAAACCCCCTAGTTCAATTAATTTCGGTCGATTAAACCGGTGTTTCTTCAGTTAGGCTTCTTGTTTGCTAAATTGAGTAGGTTTATTATTTGCCCCCAAACCAGACTCTAATTAGTGGTGGATCTAGAAAATCCGCATAAGGGTAACGTTTCAATAAAAAGGGGTAACGAAATTGAAAAAACGTCAGATTTTTCCAAAATTTACACTAGCGTCGGATAGGGGTGTTCAAAACCGGATATGCGAATCGGATACCAGATTTCACTATCTGAATCCGTATCCGAAATTTCGGATATCCGAAATTCGGATATCCGAAATTTCGGATACGGATTTGGATAGTGAATCGGATATCCGAAAATCCAACTTTTTATTTAATTTTTATTTTTTTATTATTTTTTTCATATTCGAAAACGGATATTTTGGATAGTTTCGGATATCCAAATATAAGTTTTCGGATATTTCGGATATTTTCGGATACTTCGAATATTTTCGGATATTCCGATATCCGAAAAAAAATGAAAATTAAATTTTCGGATTCGGATTTTTCGGATTCGGATATCCGATTTTTCGGATATTTCGGATTCGGATATCGGATATTTCGGATCGGATTTTCGGATACGGATAGTTTTGAACACCCCTAGCGTCGGAGCGTCAAGGGGCAACGGAGGTTACCCTTTCTATCACTCTAGGAGACTCTAATGCCTATAAAATCAGTGACAGTGCAACTTTCCATGAGGTGAGACAATCAAGAAAACACCTTATGAGTAAAACTGATTACAAAATAGAAAACACTGCTGAATTAGTACAAAACAACACGTTAGGTACAAAACATTCTTATTCGTGTGTTTGTTATTACTAGTGGAAATGCCCGCACGTTGACGCGGGTACATATTTTTTTTTGGGCGCACGTTACGTGGCGGTTTCATGAAATATGATTTGATATGATGAAAAATTACATGAGATGCCCACATCAGTGTTGTTATGCGACCAACTAAGATGACAAATGAGAATGGCACCTTAATCCCACATTACTACTGTAATAACTCTCACCAAAAGTTCTAATTCTTATCTTATTTTGTCCAATAAGAAACCCTAATTGAGACCCCCAAGTAATATTACATGGCCCCTAAAATTTTCAGAACAATCGGAATCAGGATCAGGGCCCCTAAAACTCAGGGGGGGGGGGGTATTCCCTAATTGGTATTATCCTCACTGTTTGTTGTCAAATGCGAATTTCTTCGAACCGTCAACTCACCCAGGCTAGTTGGACACGAGACTACCCTATGCTAGAAGTGACCCGTCGCGCCACGCGAGAGCCTCTCGTGACACGCGACAGCGCCCTTTTTCCAGTATATATAGTGGAGTTTGGCACTTGAAGTTTGGCGTTGGTTCGACGTTAAAATTCATTTTGTACACTGAGATATCGTCTAAACAGTTCAAAACACACATACAGCACAAAACGCTGCCGCGATAACAGGGTAATAACTCGATCACTGCTACGATTTAATGTCCGATCGATAAAAACCAATCCGATGGATGTTTAAGTGCTGCCCAAACTCGGGTTATGCTTTGTCATTCGTCGTGAATTCGATGGATGTTTAAGTATCGCACTTTGTCATTCATTGTGAAGGTTTTGATCTCGTGAGTTGTCGTAAAAGTTGGATTAAAGTTACTAACCTAGTTTTCGTGTGCATTGTTATTTTAATTAGGTTAACAGGCTTATCAGTAGGCTAAGTGCTGCCCGTTTAAATCTGCAATGTGAGTCATTCTCTTTTTATCAAATTGCTTTACAAAACCCTAAATTATTTCAAGGTTATAATTACAGGGATTAAGTCTTTGTAATCTTCAATTACTGCCGGTATGTGGGGTTTTGTATACATTACTTATTTCCCATCACCATTGGACAACGAGTTAGCCAATGGGTGATCTGTCCATAGTCACAGAAACAAGTCGAGTGACAAATATCGCTTTGGGGTAATTGGTTGATATAAACAATGTAACCACCCTTAATACTGTATATTATAACAAGGTGTCGTTTTGTGCAACTTGAATGACTCGCCAGTATTTCCCCGCTGATAAAATATTTTTAAAACATGTTTCAGGTAATCTGCTGTGATCCAGGAAAAAGTGTCGTGTAGCACTACAAGCTTGAGGAAGTGGCTCAATAAAATAAAGAAACATGTTTTTGTAAAAACAAGTGATTTCCCGAAGAAATCACCTTTATTGTAAATTATGGGTGAAATTCCCAATTTGTGAAATAAATAAATTGGGCATTTTCAAGTTTTAAACGATCCTGTTAAAATTCCGCTGCCAAAATAATAATTACCACGGATTTCTGTCCCGCGGCTCCTGAAACGGGTAAAACCGGGCCGGGGGCCGTGACAGAAAAAGGTGGTATCAGAGCCACTGATTTAAGCCAATTAAGTATTTAGAAATACTTAATTTTTCTGATTGCCACTCTGTGATTTTGTGAAAATTCAAGTTACAAAATTTTAACTTAGAATTTTGTGTGTTTCTTCATATTTGCTAAACATCATGAATGAGTTGTCTGAAGCTCTTCAGAATCTCAATCTTTATTCTGTTAATGTGGAAGTTTCCAGAGACTTTACCGGTTATTGGGCCGACACTGAGGAACCCATGGAATTCCAAGCCCAACCTCAGGAGAAACCCAAACCGAAAAAGAAAATAAGATTGGTAGGCTGGAGGCGTATACGTAGGAAGAAACCAGCGGTACGGAAAGCTGTAAAGACTGGGGATCCGAAGGATAAAGGCAAAGGAATAGAGATCGGAAAAAGTTCCAGGAAAGACCAGGAAATGCCATCATGGGAGGAACTGGATCATAAACTTGCACTTAGTGACCTCATCGGACCTGCCGATGCAAACCTCTTCAATTACCCAGCAGAAGTACAATTTCCAGTTGATCTAGAGCCTGAGATCCCAGATCCTATTATCCACACCCAACTGCTACCAGCAGAGCTAGAAGAGTGGTGGACAACCGATTGGCAATTTCAGAACCTCATAAATAACCCTAATACATTTTTCCCTCAGTTTGACCCCGAGCCTCCACTATATCCACCTATGAGCTCAGAAAACTTGGCTGAACTCCGCCACTATGGCGAGGAGCTGGTGGACGCAGGGAATAGAATCCGGGA
>JARYGA010008139.1:0-67140 GCA_030545235.1 Helianthus tuberosus | reverse complement strand
CACCTCCATTTTTAGGGGAAACTATGGCAAAATTTTCTAAAAATACAAACACTTAGAAAAATATTTGCTAAACAAGTATTTACAAGTGAGTTTTAACTATGGTTTTCAATACAAAATTTGCCATAGATTTTGTTACAAACATACAAGTATTGGAGGTTGGTTTTTGTAAATAAAAATAACTAAATATGTATTTGGAGGATATGTATTTAGAAGACACATTGTGTGTGATTATTTGTGAAATAGTTATATTATTTTAGGGTAAAATAATATAACCTAACAAAGTACCATGAAATTTACTATCCAAAATATTACCAAAAATCACAAGGAATAAATATATAAGTTACACACATTATATTGTGGAACCAAACGATAGAACGTAACTTACAAATACTCCGGAGAACACCGTTATAAATATATTTTTGGTAAATATTATTTTGGATATGAAAGAAATGAGAATATGATTTTTGTTATTATTACAAAGTATATCATATTTTCGACAAAAGGAAAATATATTATTTTTGGAAGTAAAAATATATTTCCCTAGAGTTTTTAGAAGAAGTATGATTTTTGGGAAAAATATGCGTTTTCTTGAATAGACTTGAAATACATTTGGGATAAAATAAGTTTATATATATTTTCTAAGTGAGACTTGAAAATATATTGTTTTGGAGATATATATTGGATGTTTATTAAGAAAATACGTACACACCGGTATACGACGCCAATACATGGCAAGATATACAAATACAAGAATACGGATATACATGTATGAGATACCCCCATCCTTGGGAAGGAAATACGAGTATAAATACTTGAGAAGTATTATTACGAAATATTGTTTAACAATTATTCCGAAACTAAATGAATATAATTTAAGTTAAAATAATTACTATTTTAATAAATAATTATATGCTTGGAATAATAACGAAGACACTTTAAAAAGTAACTCAAAGGCACTAATTAATACCAAGTCAAGGAACGACCCGCTCGTCTAATGGACCGTAGTACGCATGTAGGTAATCATGCGTTCTAGAGGAAGCTTTGAGTTACATCAGATACAAGGAACGCAAAACAGTGAGTTCATGTCCCCCTTTTCTTTAAACTGTTTTGTTTATTTACTTCGGGGGTGAAATACATGTTACCAAAGGGATTACTTACAATACAATTGGTATGGTTAGCCTAGGAAAGAACCATAGATCATGTGAATGGGTAGGCGTATACTTGAGGCCATCAATCCTCTTGTAGGACCGAGGGGCATGAGTGATAGATCTATTTGGGTGTTGCGAGCCCCATCCATGAGTCCGCCGAATGGGCCATGAGGTGACTATGTATTACAGGCTGAATCCCGGTACAAAGTCTGCTAGGTTTGAGTCTTCCTGCACCATGTCACGTATATTAATGTATTAGCTACACATTAATTGATCTGTTTCCTTATTTCTTTCATACCGGGACTTACAAACTTACATACATACTTACAACGATTTCAAAGGTTTATACATATACTCAAACGAACACATGAACTCGCTCAACTTTTGTTGATGTTTTCAAACTACATGTATTTCAGGGAATTTGTAAGTGGATCTGGCGGGCGTTGGAAGTTTTTATGCTGCGTTAGAAATAAATATATCATCCATGGTCTTTGAGTTTGGTCAGTGTGTCTTATTCCTGGACGAGACATGTCTTCCAAACTTTGGTGTTATACAATATCTTTTGGCAAGTCCTTAATGAACTCATAAACAATTTGTACGGTTTGTAAAACTTGAATTTGAAGTATACATTTAGAAACAATGTTGATATGTTTTAAACTTATTAAATGGATGACAAACCCATGGTTTTATCATATAATTGATGTTATGATTGAATGCAATGATATTAAGAAAGTCACACCATAATCACGCTTCAACAAAAGTCAGGGTGTGACAGCTGGTATCAGAGCTTCGATCGTAGCGAACTAGGATTCTTTCTCGAGTCTAGACTACGATCATTAGGGCTCTCACAAAAACGTTTTTGCAAACATGTTTTCATTGCATACACGAAACGTCCAGATCCGTGAAACAAACATTTTTACAAATAAAAGACACAAAATACATTACAAGGAATTCATTTATATTTCAGTCTGAGAGACTGGGGAGTTAGTATGAGAGACTAGCTGGGTAGTGCAGTCTGAGAGACTGGGGAGTTGGTCTGAGAGACTAGCTGGGTAATTCAGTCTGAGAGACTGGGGAGTTAGTCTGAGAGACTAGCTGGGTAGTGCAGTCTGAGAGACTGGGGAGTTAGTCTGAGAGACTAGCTGGGTAGTGCAGTCTGAGAGACTGGGGAGTTAGTCTGAGAGACTATCTGGGAAATTCAGTTTGAGAGACTGGGGAGTTAGTCTGAGAGACTAGCTGGGTAGTGCAGTCTGAGAGACTAACTGGGTAGTTCAGTCTGAGAGACTGAGTGGTCTGAGAGACTAGTTGGGGCAGTCTGAGAGACTGGAAGGTTAGCCTGAGAGGCTGGGTAATTCAGTTTGGGAAACTGGGAAGTTTAGTCTAAGAGACTAGGGGGTTCAGTCTGAGAGGCTGGGTGTTTTAGTCTGAGAGGCTGGGTGTTTCAGTCTGAGAGACTGGGCGTTTCAGTCTGGGAGACTGGGTGTTTAGTCTGGGAGGCTGGGTATTTAGTCTGGGAGACTGGTTGGTTAGTCTGGGAGACTAGGTGGGTTAGTCTGGGAGACTAGGAAGGTTAGAAAGTTTCATGAAAAATAATGTGAATACATGACTACATGATAAATTACCTTTGTTTGCATACGATAATTGTTAGCGATTACTATGGATATACATGCTATGACTATTATGTACCGACACACGCGTCACTTTATTTTAGAAAGCGGGATATCAGACATTGATGACCCTACGGCCACCGCCACAGATAATGAGATTGCACCTGCGCCAGAAATATTTACGTCAGACACTGAGAATGACCCTGATATGCTGACCGAAGACGAGGACGACTTCCAACAATCCGCGCTACCAGATTTTTGTGATGCTTTACCCTTGCTGATAGGTTTCTATAACAAGAATCCTTCTGTCACTCTTTTTTCAGTCCATGACCACTTCATCACTGGTCATCCAGATGGTGAGCACACCATGGCTCCGATCCTTGACGATGCGCCTCCTGTGGGCATTCCTTCTGAAGGTTGGCTACTCGATGAGTAGTTGATGATGACGTTGACATGTTTATTGATGGTCCTCCTGCTGACGCCCATGATGATAGAAAATTAGACGAGAACGTTGTTACTAATTTCACTTCTTGAGACCCCTGTTAACAAGCTATCCTCTGATTCTAAGTATACACTCGATCTCAGACTCCTTTGAGTCTGTGACATCTGCAGCCTTACAGACGGCCAGATTACAGCTTTTTACTAATGACTCAGACGACGACGTCGTTATGACTGCTGCACCATCACCTGCTTGAGATGCCACACCTTTACACGACCCAGAGCCTGCTCCTGAGCCAGCTCCTGTTCATTTTTGGGTCAGCTTAATGTGGCACCTACTGGTCCTGCACCCTTGCTTGATCATGACCCTGTTTCTTTTGATCTACCAGGCATTGCACCCCTTATACCTGACCCAGTACCTGCACCTGATGATCTCCTTATTGGTTGAGACGTTTGTTCCTACACCTACACCCGTTGATGTTGCTCCTATGGAGACCGACGTCCATTGCACCGACATGCCTATTGCTTTCTTTTAGGACCTACCCGCACCCCGGAAAGGTACTCCAGGTCAGCACCCACATGACGACCCTTTAGCTACAGCAGCATTTTCCCCAACCGCACAGGCCGCACCGTTTGCCCATTTCAATACTTCATCGCCGGACGAGCCATTTTGATGGATCCTATAATACACTATGTTGATTTTAGACCCTTACCATCCCTCACATTATGGAAGCTGCACACGGGATGAGTTGCTCCTGTTACTTCAACTACAGTTTAAGGTTTTGAGTTATAAAGTTTTGGAGCTTGAGCTGACATTACGTCTTCCACCCTGTCAACGCCAGTACACTTTGATCCTCCACATTCATCACTATCTCCTTTTGCACTCTTACCTGCTGCTATTACACCCTTCTCAAGTTTTGATGCTCGTTTCTTTACTGTCAAGCAGCAGATCAGATACTTGCTCCGCCGTATATTCAAGCTCGAGGAGAAAGTAGCACATGTTAGCAGTTTGCTTTTCTTCACTCCTCCACCTCAGACACCAGTATAATTGGCTTTTGGTTTTATGCGGATTGCATTACTTTTGGGGAAAAGACACTACTCATAAGCCGAGATTGTGGGGACTTTTGAAGACCACTTCTGACTACGTAATTTTGATACACTGATATACTTATTGGACAAGGGTAGGGTGACCCTATGTCCCTTTTGATGTGATACATTTTGTAAGACAATGTAATTGTGGTCGGATAATAATGAGAGCCCAATCATCATTAAACATGCGGCAATACTTTGTGGCCAATAATCAATGAAAGCTCAGTCGCTATGTCTTCATTAAGCACATTGTTAATCTATATGTGTGTGCTATAATTACAATGCTACGTGCTTGCTTGTTATGCTCTCATTAAGCATAATTCCCAAATTACTTGGTCATGCTATGATTAAGCTATTGCTTGATGGGTTGATATGATAATCTATTATGTGTATGTACATATGACCTCTAAACAACTATATGCACTCCCTGAACAAATAAGAGCTGACCTAACCGATCTTCTTCTTAGAAGATGTCGATACAAGGGAACATCGATACCAACATCCCTCTGCCAGCGACAGCGGCAGAACTACAAGAGCGCATCTCACAGGCCATTGCACAGCACGAGGCCCTTCGCTCCGAACGCGGCAGAGGTACCCCAGGAAATAACCCACCCAACGGCTGCACCTACAAGCAGTTCTTGAACCACAAACCCCGAGAATTCGATGGCACTGGGGGTGCCATAGCTTTTGTGCGTTGGGTTGAGAAGACGGATTATGTTTTGCGATTAAGTAAATGCGCCCCAGAACATCAGGTCACGTACATAGCTGGACTATTTCTATATGGGGCTCTGTCATGGTGGAACCTTCAGGTTCAGAGAATGGGCAAGACTGCTGCGTATGCTTTGACGTGGGATGAACTGAAAGAACTGATGCGTAAGAGATATTGCTCGAGAGCGGAAGTCCAGAAGTTGGAGACTGAACTGTGGAACTTGAAAATGGAAGGTTCCAAGATAACTGAGTATGTACAGAGATTTCACGATTTATCACAAGTTGCTTCGCGTCTGGTTGAACCAGAGTTTAAGAAAATCGAACGCTTCATTGGGGGATTGGCACCTCAGATTCTAAGCCTGGTGACAACATCGAAACCCTCGACGATCACCGATGCTATCGACTTAAGTGTGGCGCTCACTGAAGAAGCGGATAGACTAGAGAAATTTTCCACTTCGGAAGAGAAAGAGGAGACTCCTGTAGAACCATCTGGAGATAACAAGAGGAAGTTCGCAAACTTCAAAAAGGGTACTCGGGTGATAGCAAGAACAAGGCCAAAAAGGGAAAAGACTACATAGGTATCCTACCTAAGTGCAACAATGTCACACCCCGACTTTCCACGTGTCACCGGTGGGCCCGGTGGGGAATATCGTGACGTAGTTGATATCATCATAGTCAAACAACACAATATATAAATGCACAGCGGAAGCAAAAGATAATTATATTACAATCCGAATATAAAGTAATATCCAGTATTACAACGGAAAGTAAAGGATCCACAGGCGGATCTTAAACATAAATATTGTTCAACAGACTTTAGACGCCTAGAACTTGCAAGATTCCTTATTAACGTCCTGAGCAGCTTCCAGCCTATTACGTACTTGTACCTGTCACTTAGACTTTTGAAAATACGTCAGTTTTCACTGGTAAATACACTCAACTGACTCATTTGAAAATAGTTTAAGAAAATTGATTTAGATGCACCAGGCACAAATTATTTTGACACTTTGATTAAAATGCACAGAGGCAAAATTAATCTTTTATAACTTGATTAAAATGCACAGAGGCAAAATTAATCTTTTATGCTTTGGGACAAACTATATCTCATGTTATCAGTTTTACATAACTTGCTCTACATACGGGGCCCGGTTCTATGCCGGTTCATGATTAACCGACACACCACTATTCCCTTATTGGGAATCCCTTATTGGGTATAATTAATTAATTAGCATATAGCATCTGTCAGGTGTATGCCTACACCCCGTGCTTAAGTCGTGGCCATTGCACTTAATGAGTCAAGGATATCCAGGACACGGTCGCATTAATCCCCAATGTTTCAGTCAAGCAACACGAATTAAAACAGGTTATTTGGATTTCCCGACTTATTGGTCTTTGAATCCCATACCTGACCATGCGGTATTTATATTACCGTATCCCAAGCCCGTAATAGGGAAAATAAGTTAAGAGTATTTACCTGAGCTAGCTCCTGTCTTAAATAGCAAGAATTATAATAACTCAATCGTATTCACTTAAGTAAGCATAGGTACAATTTACCGGAAGGCTCTAGTCTAGAATGATGGTATAAATAACCAATCAGAATGCTAACGGGTCTTTAATTAAGCCTAAGCTTAGACCAGTTAATTATACGGTTCAAACGCACGATTAGGCGAAGACCAGATAGAATGTGATTTAGACCCGACAAGTTCGGAGACTTGCTTAATATGGGTATTTCATACACATTCTGGATTTTGAGATAAAACCGATAAGGTTTGACCCGTTTAGGCTAATTTATGTAAACTAGTTACATAAACCGAACCGAACGCGTAATAAGCGTAACGGGTATACATATGAGCCATTTACAGGTTTCCTAAGTTAATATGCTTCACATATGTTGTGATATCAGTAAGATGTCTTTTATTATGCCCGAGACGAATTTAAACACAAACTATGCCCCGTAGGGGTAGTTTGGTCATTTAAAAGGTTATAAAAGAGTTTAAGTATTTAACTGAGTTACAGGTCTGATATAATCAGCAAAAATACTTAGTTTACTAAGTTATAACAGTAGGGTAAAGTATATATGTGAAATTTATCAAATATAACCAAACTATGCACCGTAGGGGCATTTTGGTAATTTCACATAAGCCGAAAAGCTCAATACTGAAGTCTGAGTTTAACAAACTTTGCTTACTATTAAAATATTATAATTTGCCTCAAATATCAGTAGGTATCAACCCTTGTATGTTTAATATAGTTATAGCACATACTATGCGTTAAAAACGCTTAAAAAGGCGATTAGAAGCCTTTTCCGGGTTCGATACATAAAGCTGATATTTTTATTATTCCAGAAGGCTTAAAATAATTTATTTATCATATGTGATCAGTAGGAAAAGGTTTGGAGTTAATTAGATATGTAAAACTCATTTTATGGCCCGTAAGGGCAAAACCGACAATTATTGGAATAAGCCTACGACTATTAGTTATGCTCAGCCTAAAATTAATTAAAAATCTTTAAAAATCCCAAAATAATATATTACATCAGTGGGTAATAAGTTTGATATAAAAAAGTAGGCTTAACTAGGCTATACGCTAATTACGCCGTTTAATTAATCATAAAGCTTTCATTTCACGCTAACGAGCATAACTCTTAGTCTATTCCTCAAACTGATGTCAAACTTTGGATGCGAGTTTAAATATCAGTAATTAAAGTTTCTACTCTTTTACATTTCCAAAAATCATGTTTTAAGGTGAAAAGGGCATAATGGTCAACATATGAGCAATTAACGGAATCATGCGTATTAATTGGTTAACTAATGAACCATGGTGTATAATCACAGAGGGTTATACTAGCATGTAACCTGGTCCAAATGAAGCTCTTAGGTATTTCTAAAACATACCATAATGGGTCAGAACTGAAAGTCAAAGTGAAAGTCAAACTATGCGACTTTCGGTTCTAAACCGGGTCTAAACAGGAAATTGTCGGGTTAAACATGTTTATACATGTTCCTACACTAATTACCAAGTTATATTAATGAGCAAACAGGTTGTAGGTGTTCTACATTGCTAATTATGCATAAATTAGAAAATAAGTATCCTGTTGACTTTTTAATAACAAGTTTGACCCGACATTTGACCTAGTTAGAGTGGGAATCAGGGGGAACCCTTTTAAGGGTTTATTACCCACATAATTACCAACTTATAACTACTTTTGATTCGACTAATCACTGGACCATTAGTGATTAATCTTAAAGTCAACCGTTAATTACGACGGTTTGACTTTTAGGCTAAAACTAAACTAAAACTTAATTAAGAAAGGATTAGTAAACTTACTGAAGTCCTATGCTTAATTAGGAAGGTCTTGTGTCTGCTCTTAAGCTCCCAAAGGCTCCAGAATTGCACAAGAAGTGAATGATCAAATGGTTGCACTTCATGGCCTTATATAGTGAATTTTGATCCACAAAATGTTGACATGTAAGTCTACTAATGACCACAACTCTTCAACAAGTGTCCCTAAGTGCTAAAAATCAGTTTAGGCAACTCATGGAAGTGTTAAAGGGCAAAACTTGGCGTTTGAATAGGCTTAACAGGCCAAAAAAACGAGTTGCTGCATCTGGTGGTTGCTTGCGCACCGCAACAACCACAGTGTTGAGGTGCGCAAGGCTTGGCCAGCAATCAGCAACTTTCAAATGTTGGCAGCTTTGACCCCTTGCATCTTTAAATGTCATTTCCGACACATCCAAGGCCCGTTAAACCATTTTTAAGGCTCTAAAATGATGCCTAAGTATGGGGAACATGAAACATGCTCAAAAATATGCCGGATGTCGGTTCGTTTGGTCGTACGGTCACGTTGTTCGGTTAATTACGACGAAACACGGACGGACGCGAAAAACGAACCAATTGACGCGACGAATGGAATTTTATTAAGCCAAACACTAAAATAACATATTTTAGTGTTTACATAAATTTTTGGGTGTCCGGGGATATTCAGAATGTGAGATATGCGCGTAAACGCAGACTTGTGCGCTTTTTGGCACTTTTAGTCCCTGCATGGCTTAAAAGCTTATTTGTGCGCATCAAACACCTCTAAACCTATATCTAAGCTATAAGAAGGATAAATAGGGTATGTTTATCTCCTGGTCATAATCCGGAAGGTCCGATAACATACGAATCGGTATACTTTAGCAGTTTGACACTTTAGGTCCTTCTAATGCGCAAACTTGCGTAACTTATCATTTAATAGCATTGAAGCCTTATCTAATTCATATTAGGCATTCTTGAAAGTATTATTAAACATCGTAATGCTCCGGGCTCGATAAAAGGTCATTCAGAGGTATAATTAAACATATTGACACTTCTAGTCCCTTAAACTTGCGAAGTTGCGCGTAACTTCTCTTTTAGGCATAAAAGCCTTGGGTTGCCAATGATTGGCATTCCCGAGAGTATAATCAAATATCATGAGGCTCTCGGTTTGTTAAAAGGTCACTCAGAGGTAAGAATTTACATGTTGACGCTTTTAACCCTTTTCTGCGCAAACTTTCAATTGTTTACATAAACGGCTACACTTGATTAACAAGTGGCTCATTTGTGAATATAAAACCATAAAAGGTTAATTAGAAACTTATTTTTGGTATGATAATACTTCCAGTTCTTTCATAATCCAAGTTTTCGATTTTTCGAAAAATTAGTCCCTTGAATTCAATGTTTGACTTCATTAGGGTTTATTACACGTGTCAATACTTCATTGGACGTGATTTTACGAGGTGTTACATCCTCACCCCCTTAAAAGAAATCTCGACCTCGAGATTTGCTAGAATAATGGAAGTATTTCCTGAAGTAGCATGGACTTACTTCCATAGTATATTTGGGCCTCTAAGGGTATCCCAGTTGACCTATACAATAGGTACATACTCTTCTTCGGAGCTTCTTAACCTGTCGATTCTTAGTCTATACAGGTTTATTGTCTAATCATAAAGTTTCATTAGTCTTCCTATCATTATATGATAATGTTTTTCGGTTATTGGCGAAACACATCCGTCAGACACTAGCGTGTAATGTATTGCGAGCTCCTTAAATAGGTTTTAGCTTATAAGCTACTTGATCTTGATACATTCGATTTCCTTCGAATGATTCTATATATTCAGAGCTTAACTAGCCTGATAATTTAGCAAATTTGGCACACAGAGATGTCAGAGATGTCCGTACTCTCAGGCTTTGGTTCATCTATCGATGTCGGTGTCAGATAAATGACACATTCTCTTTACAAGTGCAAGGATGCCCTAAGTAGAGATATTTACAAGGACATTTTATATTGGATATCTTCTTTGAATACTACTAGTCGACTTCAGTACAATATGACCATTGGGATACCTCAGGGGTTCCATGCATTAAACCTCCATACTGATCAGGCATGGAAGCAATCTATGGGACACACTAGGATACGCCAATCCTCATATGGCACTCTAATCAAACATAGTTTGGCATTCGCATGCGATAAAAATAATGGGAAAATAATACAATAAAATAAAATAATATATATATTGTCGTACTCTTTCTGGGGAAGAGTACTCCAGATTCTTATGAAAGGATTATCTCCGAGGATGGGAGAGAGGGTCATTAAAGATTCCATTGGTAAATTATACCCTATTTTTTTTTATATCTGAAGTTCTTATGAATGTAATAAAAAAGCTTGCTAAACTTATGTTTTACTAAAGGTTTATTATCCCTTGCATTAACGTAAAATACTGCGCGGATACAATCGATGCAAAAAGGTAAAGACGTACCTAATGCCATTATTGATATGCACTGTCTCTGGCGTTCCACCGTTAGTTTAGGCGTTTCCTTTCTTATCCATCCCAGACTTAGCTGCTCCCTCCTTGGCAGCCTCAGGGCAATTAGTACTGATGTGCCCCTTTTCGCCACAACTGAAACATTTTGCATTCTTTATGTCCCTACATTCGTGGGACTGGTGGCCAGTTCTTTTGCAGATGCCACATTGCTTTATCTTTTGGTTTGATCGACACTGTCCCCAGTGTCTTCTGTTGCAGGTTTTGCATGTAGGCTTCTTGTTGGAATCCTGTTGGTTATTGTTGAGCTCGGATTTGCTCTTCTTGGGATTCTGGGAGTTATCCTCCTCCCTTTTACGTTTCCCATCTTCAGAGGCTTTGGCAGCCTTGTTTCTGACCACATCGAGTGTGAGAGATAGCGACAGATCTGCTGCTGACCTGAATGTAGTAGGTCTCGATGCTTTCACACTGGCCTTTATTTCTGGGGCTAAACCCCCAATAAAGCGAGCTATTCGCTTTGGTTCCGGTGTGATCAAATAAGGAACTAATCGAGACTTGGTATTGAAACTTGTAAGGTATGCTTGACAATCTAAGTTCTCCATGACTAATGTCAAGAATTCAGTCTCGATCTTCTCAACTTCATGTTGAGGACAGTAATTTTCTTTGATAAGAGCAACGAACTGATCCCAAGTCATGTTGTACAAAGGGATCTTCCCGGTGGCTTGAATTAATGATCTCCACCAGGCTAAGGCCTCACCCTTAAATGATTGCGACACAAACTTGACCACATCCCTCTCAGCGCATCCGCTGATATCCACAACTGTATCCATCTCATCTAACCACGTCATACAATCTACAGCTCCTTCCTCCCCAGTGAAATCCCGGGGTTTACATGAAACAAAGTACTTGTAGGAGCAACCCTTTTCACGGGGTCCTTGATTTAGTATGATCTGTTGAGACGGATCACTATGATGATTAGAAGAGTGACGCTCGTCATCTTCCTTCTTGGGTTCTTCCTTCTTGGAAGGTGGCTTCAAATGCGGTGTAGATAGGGTCCTACTCCGAGTCCCACTATACTCTTCGTACTGCCGCTCCAATGCCTTTGTAACAGCGTCGTCTACCAACGCTTTCAATTCAGCACCCGTTAAGTTAATCCGGGCGTTATCAGTATTTTCCCTTGGGTGGCTATTTATTTCATCTGAGCCAGCCATTTAATTGAACTGTTACAGAAAACAAGGACAATAGTTTACTTGGGAGTTTATTATGGAATTGTCTTTTATGACAATTCATTAACCATGGTAACGGAGACCATATTTGGTTAATTTATTAATCACATTTATTTAGGATTTATATTATAACTTATCCTAATTATAAAAACGATAACAGTTTTACTAGTGGCACGAAAGGCCTAGTCACATGGACATTTATAAATTATAAGCTATGATTTCAGAGAATCAAAGCATTGAGGTTTGAATCATAGTTCATTACCTATTTCGGTCAGGGAGTCATTGCAACCCCTGTCTTTTGGCTCATGTAGGAATGAGCAAGGCCCGTAGGCACTATATTACCAATGCATGGTCAAAATATGATCATCTTAATTGATGATTTAAACCCGTGATGCAGAGATCATTAAGTTGGGTTAGGAATCTTTTGAAGAATCCTCATATAAGAATGACGTGTGTGATTTTAATGAATCACGTCTGCCCGGAGTGTTAACATATTTTCAGATGTTAACAGGGATACGAATCTTTTAAACAGGTCTTACCATCTTGGCCAGGTCTTTATAATGACACTCAGGCTAGGTTTCACTCTTAAGATTCTTATTCATATGTATACTGGCAGGGAAGGAAGGATATTTATTTTATTCAGGATTTTTTTTTTATAAATCCTAATTTACAAGTTACTAATAGCACAAATGGCCTAGTCGCGTAGACAAGTTTAATTTATAAGCCACGATTTCGGAGAACCGAGGCATTAAGGTTTGAATCAAAGTTCATTACCCTTTCTTGACAGGGAGTTGTAGGCTACCACTGTCTTTAGTCCTAATTGACGATACAATATGGCCCGTAGGCAAATCGATTGACATTACAAAACGATGTTTTAAGACAATAATAATCATCACACTGATGATAGTAGTCATGATAGTATTGATCATATTGACTATGAGGCTTGGGCATAGCCCACCACCTTAGACAGGAACCATAATGGTTACAACTGTCATTGTCGTATTGACAATATAATAAAGTATAGCCCGTAGGCACTTCATCACTAAGGATGTTAATAATATGATCATCATATTGATGATATTAGTCATGATCACATTGATCATAAAGACTATTAGGCTTGAGCATAGCTCACCACCTTAGACAAGGAATCATAAAGATCACAATGTCTGTGTCTCAAATGGACAATACATTATAGCCCGTAGGCAAAACATCACTAAAGGATGATTATTTCAAATAAGGGAATTTAGATTAACCCCTGTGGCCTGTGTGACTTTAACGATTCACAGTTTGCCAAAAATGTTAACATACTTACAGATTTTAATAGGGATTGGAATCTTTTGGATAGGTTTTACCGTCTTGGCCATGTCTGAAATGACATTTAGGCTAGGTTTTACCATCTTGGCCATGTCTGCATTGACATTTAGGCTAGGTTTTACCATCTTGGCCATGTCTGTATTGACATTTAGGCTAGGTTTTACCTTTAAGATTCCTTTAATATTTAACGCAGAGCAATCCTATTTTGAGATGTTAAATTATGGATCTGAACCTAATTATGGAACTACCATCTTGGCCCGGTTTTAAAATGACACATGGCTAGGTTTTGTCCTTCTTAGATTTTGCCATTTTATAATGGTAGATCTTATAAAAAGAGTGTTATTTTTCATTTATTTCATATTTCATGTTTAGAATGAAAATTTAAATTTAATCATTCCACTATAAAATTTAAAATCAGGTTTGCCCTAAATGGGACTTGAAAGGTATAATGTTGTCCTCGAAGGGACTGAAAAGATAAATATGTCCTTATAAGGACTATTGAGGAAACGATCTTCAGCAAAGGAGTTTCTTCTTCATCCAATTCCTGAATGTTTTCTCCTTGGTTGCACGTGTCACACCCCCAAAATCCACCTGCGGAATACCACCGCTTGGAGGCGTGACTGACCAGGATCCAGCCACCAATCATATTGAACAAGCATGTAAGTGATAATAAAATCCAACCCATATAATTGGTGTCTAAACAAAACATAGTTTAAGTTGCAAGCGGAAGCATAATGTTCAAAACCAAAGCATAAGTTCAAACGTTTCAAAGTTTAACATGGCACACCGCTGTCCATGTCCCACAACGACTCTCCCCCATGCAAGCTCCAGCTAAGTACCTATTGACCTGCAAAGCATGTAGTAACGAGTCAACAACAAGTTGATTGAGTTCACAGTTGGGTGTTCGTTTTAAGTTGTTTCGAAAACAGTTTCCTTTATCTGGCATCCTGCCGTGGGGGTTACCCCATAGTTGAAAACGTGACTTGTTTATTCCAAGTTATTCTGGCAATCCAGCCGTGGGGGCTACCCCGTGTTAGTTATCTGGCATTTCGGCCGTGGGGGCTACCCCATGTTAGTTCTCTGGCATTTCGGCCGTGGGGGCTACCCCATGTATCTACTAGACTCGTTACCATATCGACTGCTGACGGTAGTCATGTTTATGTGCCCTGAACTGTCAATGTCTATCATCATTGACGTGCCATAGTCCATTAGTTCACGCCCGTCCTCTGCGGCACGGTGTGAGGTTTGTCAAACCTAAATAGCGCTATCTAACTAATGACCCGCTCGCCATTGGCCTCGGCGATTAAGTCGATACAAAGATGAGGGACTTCGTGATAGAGTTTTGGTCTAGTACGAGTTATCTGTCCGTGAGGATGAGGAATTACATTCCTGAACCAATACTGTCCTACCTAAGGAGGACGAGGAACCCATGTTCCTTAACCCCATTCCCAACCCCTGGGAATCCCATGCTTTGTAGAGGGTGTGAACTCACCTTGGTTTGCTCGGCAGATACACAGAAAGGTCAATCAAGTTGTAAGTGGTCAACTACGTCCTAACATAGATACCATTCACGTCAGGTTCATATCCAAGTAGTGCACGTATGTTCTACACGTATTGTACACAAGTAACGATCATGGCATACATGTCTAGCATGGCAGTTCATCAACAGTTCGCAACAAGTTCCACAGTAACATTTATGTAATAACCAAAGTCTAAGTGTGCGGCGCAAACAGTTGGGCTCGTAATAGCATGCAGGTCCAAAACAGTGCACGACATACACAATTAACAATACACAGAAAGTCCATACATTCGGCCCACTAACTTAGGCCCGTAACTATGCAAGTCCAATCCAGCGAGTGTGCGTACATGGTCTCGAGTCGAGACTGTGCGATCTCGAGTCGAGACTGTGCGATCTCGGTTAAAGTCTATGAGTTCTCGAGTCATGCATGAACTAGTCGAGACTAGGTGATCTCGAGTGGTAACCGGACCCGCAACCATGGTTTCGAGTCATGCTGTTTTGTGCTGATGTCGTGTGGTCTCGAGTCGAGACTAGGGGTTCTCGATTCGCAACCTGAGTCGCAAACTGCAGTCTCGAGTTATCATGTTCCTGGTCTCGATTCGAAACCAAAGGTCTCGACTGGACATCAGCTGATCCTTCACAGTGTACTATCCAATAGAGTTTTGATTTCATGATATGGTGTACTATCCAATAGTAGAGCACAAACATGTTCCCTTGTCTAACTACTTACCGAAATGGATCAAACATACCGATTTTCAAATATTCAAGACATCTTCATAACATATTCATATTGTTCTTCATACATTCAAGTAGTTCATCATGATCATTCAAACTTGTTCATCATATTTTAGGGTTTTTAGCATTAATCACAATCATAACATGAACAACAATTAGAACACTTGAACATACTCATCTAATGGTTTCAAATCATCACACAACATCTCAAACTCGACTCTACACTAATCCGATTTCCACACACATGTAGCCGGTTTAACAAGCATTTAGTTCTTAGCACAAGAGTGTACAATCCGATTAACATGGCATTATCTAATACATATATGCAAGCCTATTTCATGAACATCAACAATCAATGGTTCAAATCACATTTAGACACAAGACATCATTAGCTCAATATGCAATATATCCGAAATCAAGACATGTTACCCGAATAACATCATCATACACATCCGGTTCACAAGAACATCATCATTCATACAACTATTCTAACAACAAACATCATAAAACACTAACCGGTTGATGAGGTGTGTGTGAAGGAGAGTAGGTTTGTTGTCCGAAAGTTTCCGAGTGAAGAACACAAGCAAATCCGAGAGCTTGGCTTGCTACTCTTGATCCGGCACAAGAGAAGAGGGTGGTGTTGCTAGGGTTTTTAGTGAGAGAGAGTGAGAGTGTGTGTGTGTGTAGGAGAGTGTGTGTTGTTTGCCCAAAAATGACAAGTGTGGCTAACCACAATGGTTATATACTAGTGGACTAAAGAGGTGCATGGCCCAATCCGGCCCAACCGTTACTGTTCACTCGAGACTGCATGGTCTCGAGTCGTGTCCTTGTGTCTCGGTTCACATAATCACACTCATACATACAAGCATAACACATAATCGCAAAATTTCACTTGGGTCATTCATTGAACTAACAAGTTAACTAATCACATAACGTTTCAAGCAAGTTACACCAAGATACAATGAAAGGTTCTAAATTTCGAGTTGTCACATCATCCCCAAGTTGAAAGAAATTTCGTCCCGAAATTTGGTAAGCACTCACTGAGGAAGCTAGTTAAGTTGTATGGTTTTCCTGGGGTGTCACATCCACCCCCCGTTGATCTGGAATTTCGTCCCGAAATTCCGTAGCTTCAGCCTCAGTAGTGGTTGTACCGTTTCCGAACAGCTGGGGATACTTTTGTTTCATCCAATCTTCGCGCTCCCAGGTGAACTCTGGGTGTAATACCCTAACACACTTTAACTAAAAAGACGCAGCGGAAGATACGTACCTTAAAATTTCATTCATTATAAACGTTTCGACTTACTCGAAGGTCCATTTTAAAATATAAAAACATAACTTATCATCACTAAATTACATATGTAAACATTCCCGTACAATCTATCTTGTGACTCGGTCTTCGATCGCTACTCCTTGTGAGATTAATCCGTGATTCGTACAACCTGCACTCACCACATTTATTCATACATTAGCACCCATTATATAAACAAGATTCATTCACGTACACTTCGCATATCGTCATTTTTCAAACTTTAAGCATTTCATCTGTGTATCCATTTCTTGGTGAGGCTTCAGTAATGTACCTGCATTACTTTTCATTCTCAAGGTACACCATTAATAACGTTAACACTCAACGTGTCTAAATTATGCATACTTACGTACTTACATACAAACATACATTCACATCTACATACATACATGTCTTTCCTACAACTTTACATACATGCATACACTCATACATGACTTTACACATACGTACATACACAACTACATACGTACATACCTTTCCTACATCTTTACATACATGCATACACTCATGCATACCTTTATACATTCATACACACACATCTACATATGTACATACCTCTCCTACATCTTTACATACATGCATACACTCATACATATCTTTATACACACGTACATACACATCTACATACGTACATACCCTTCCTACATCGTTACATACATGCATACACTCGTACATACCTTTATACATTCATACATACACATCTACATACGTACATACCTTAACGAACACGTACTAGATCACGTGTACCTCTTACATAATCATACATATCTTTACATGGGTCTTAGACTTAGCTTTATAGCCCATAAACATCTAAGGAACCATCAAAATCATGTTTGGAAAGTCCGCCGTAGTCCACGGATATCAAACCGAAGCCTACGGTACATAATCAACTTAACAAACAAGATTTCAGCTTTTTGGACTTGGGGAGGCCGTCGCCGACGCCCCCTAGGGCCGTCGGCGACGGGCTTTGCATTCACCCGTAGCCAGAAACACCCGTAGACAGGTATTTAGGGCGTCGGAGAAAAGTCAGCTTTCTAGAGCCCGTCGGCGACGGCCATGGAACCCGTCGGCGACGCCCTCTAGAAAGTGGCTTTTTCTGCAGAATCGTATCGTCGTCCGTACGCACTAAAACGCGCATAACTTTTGAACCGTTTACCCGTTTAACCTCCCGTTTCTTCCTACATGCTTGTAAATTCACATTCTATCATATGAACTTAAAATCCCACAACCGGATTAAGGAAATTCTTAACTTACATGCATTCGGCTTATTATCATATTCTAATTATTTGACCCGTTCGTGCATTTATCAACATAATCTGTTTATTTGACCTCAATCTCATATGAACTTAATAATTTCATTGACGCCTATCATAAAAGATTAAATTCTCGGATGCCTTGCATCCTCTTAACCCATTTTCGCTTAAAAGCTCATTTTTGACCCGTTGTGGGTATTTGTGCATTAAATGGTCTATGACATAACAAAACCATACTCTTCGCTTTCACACATGACCAACACATTACTCTAATCGGTTCACTTGTTTCCAATAGACATTCAAGGTCGTTTGCCCGATATACCTATCAAGGGCGTTTTTGTCAATTTCGCTCTATCCTTAACAACAAAGGAATTCCTTACATAAGTAACGAATCCTTCTACTTAGCTAAAATTCTTAGTCACACATACCTTGCTCGGATAAGAGCTAAGATCCGTTTAATACTCATCGACATCATACAATTCATTCCTAATTGACCTCAATTATCATATTTAATTAAGTTGCATATAACTTTACATAAACAACTAAGAAGTGATTACGGAATCACTTACCTAATGCATCCGTGCTCATGTCCGATTCCTCGCCTTTTCTTGACCCGTTAACACCTCATGCTTGAGCCCGTCTCGGCGTGATTCCTATACTTTCATTTCATCCAAATCACGCTAATATTAGCATACTCATTTGTACATGATAACAATCGTATCAATCCCATATTTCACACTTAACTTTCATTAATCATTTCTAACAAACATAACTCATATAATCATGTCCGTATACGTTTAACTCATGTAACTCATCATGTCATTACATTTAACACGGATTGCTATTACATGTACCATACGACTTCTCATCAACCTACATTTACGACAACGAGTCAACTCATGTTTCTTATACTTAGTTGACTTTCAAAAGTCAACTATTAACCATACATAACCATCGACTTATCAACATATGCCCGTAACATCATAATCGACTATACGGACGACACTATATACATTTTATCATTCACTTGATGTACGTACTACCTTTTAAGCATAACGTACAACTTATTCATGCATAAATCTTCTAAACTCTTACATAACCCATCAAAACCAACTACTAACCATCATGGATCATTCCCAAATAAACATCAATCATATCATCATCATTTTTCTCCTAATTCATCTAACAAGAATTCATCATACCTACATAATACATCAATCTTTCAACAAGAATTGGACATAGGTGATGAGTCTAGTCATCTTCATCACCATAACTAATGGGTTTATCATCTAAACATCAAATTAGCACAAATCATTCATAATCCATGTTCTATATGATGATTATAACACATACTAATGCTCAATTCCACTTAAACTCATGGATTGGAACATAACCCACTTTACCCATGATCACCAATCTTAGATTTTAGACATACCTTATGATCCCATCGTGTTAGTGATCATTAATCCATGCTCGGTTATGAATTTAAGCATCATTTAGCCTTCCAATTGGATGATCTTTCATGTTTAGGGTTTGAGACTCCATGGGAGTCTCCTGATCGATCTAGAACACACACGAAGGTGTGTTTGTGTGTGTTGTTATTTTCTTTTAATAACTTATCTTTCATCCTATACCATCTAGCCCCTCATGTTTACCATTTAACACAATTGGCACAACTTTCATCCTTTACTTGTTTCTACCATACTTTTAACTAGGATAATTAACCTAGTTATTTATTTCTTAATGTACCATATTAGAACATTTAACGAATATAAACATTCGGGTTTTGGGGTGTTACAAGTCTACCCCCCTTAAATAAGGTTTCGTCCCCGAAACCTTTCTCATTTCCTCTTACACACACACACATGTATGTTTGACTTAACACTTACATCATAATTATAAGTAATCATCCTATCTCATTTCATAATTATTCATACACTTGACTTCTTCCTCTTAACAAGTCTATACTTTCCATGGCATACTTTCATATAACATTCTCATTTCCTTTGACCCGTTAATAACAGGTTAATATACTTACTTATTCAAACTTATAATAATGCTTACACTCATATAATCCGTTTATAACGGGTTTAGTACTTTCATCTCATCCTTTAAGATTCCATTCTATAGACACATTGTTTAACATTTAACTCTTGTTTTGTTATCACAACAAAACTGCTATGTCATCGTCATACCTACGTGCTTAACTCCGTAGCTAACATCATTCTACCTTTCTATAGTCTTTTGTACCATACATATCCTCACGTTACTTGCACATTCGGATATTATCATTTCTATCATTCTTTTGTTCATCTGCTTTACATTTACTTATATGACTTGTTTGACGCATACATGGTCAAGCTATTGACTTCTTCTTATGTAGACTAGTTCCGTCTTTTATATCTTAAATCTGTTTCGCGGATTCGAACGCGTTATTCATACCTTTCGTACCTTCTATGTTTTGAATCCGTCTCGCGGATTTAAACATTGCATTCATATCTTTCATTCTTTGAATCCGTCTCTCGGATTCAAACATTGCATTTACGCCTTTCATCCCTTGAATCCGTCTCGCGGATTCAAGCATTGCATTCATATCTTTCATTCTTTGAATCCGTCTCGCGGATTCAAGCATTGCATTTACGCTTTTCATCCCTTGAATCCGTCTCGCGGATTCAAGCATTGCATTCATATCTTTCATTCTTTGAATCCGTCTCACGGATTCAAGCATTGCATTTACGCTTTTCATCCCTTGAATCCGTCTCGCGGATTCAAGCATTGCATTCATATCTTTCATTCTTTGAATCCGTCTCGCGGATTCAAGCATTGCATTTACGCTTTTCATCCCTTGAATCCGTCTCGCGGATTCAAGCATTGCATTCATATCTTTCATTCTTTGAATCCGTCTCGCGGATTCAAGCATTGCATTTACGCTTTTCATCCCTTGAATTCGTATCGCGGATTCAAGCATTGCATTCATATACATTGTTGATCCGTACCTTCTTACGGATTCAACATTCTTCACTCTTATCATTCATGTTTTTCATTCCTACATAGTACTCTCAATTTCCCGAGAGTCTTACTACCCACTTCACCCGCACGCCCACATGCTACCCAATTCTAACGGACATACCTGCGATAATTACCACGGTCTCACGAATGTCATATGCTTCTTGCGTACTGGCCAGGTGCGTAATTCACATACTAATTTCGTGCCTTCAGGTAATCATCGCCTTATGTCTGCAGTAGTGGGTCTCAATTCGTGCTACATTTTTTTACAACCTTATCAAGACAACATCGTTGTCTTTCATTTAGTACTTACCCTCCCAAGGAGATTTCTTCCTTTTTCTTTTAACACCGGTACCATACATACTAACATTGTGTACCTGGGGTCCGTCTGTCCATTCGCATCCTTGCCTGCCTTAGCATTCATCCTAGACTGCATTCAAGGGTCGTCTTCTTCAAACACTTATGCTTACCTTGCACATACAAAACCGTCAGTTTCTTTATATGTATACATAAGTACATACTTTCATTAGCCTTTACCTTTGGATCTTGATCGAGTCTTAGATTGTACGGACTTCTTATCTCAAGAGCACACAAGTTTGAGTTCAAGTACTTACCTTCTCGTACTTGATTCCCTCAAACCAGGGCTCTGATACCAACTTGTAATACCCTAACACACTTTAACTAAAAAGACGCAGCGGAAGATACGTACCTTAAAATTTCATTCATTATAAACGTTTCGACTTACTCGAAGGTCCATTTTAAAATATAAAAACATAACTTATCATCACTAAATTACATATGTAAACATTCCCGTACAATCTATCTTGTGACTCGGTCTTCGATCGCTACTCCTTGTGAGATTAATCCGTGATTCGTACAACCTGCACTCACCACATTTATTCATACATTAGCACCCATTATATAAACAAGATTCATTCACGTACACTTCGCATATCGTCATTTTTCAAACTTTAAGCATTTCATCTGCGTATCCATTTCCTGGTGAGGCTTCAGTAATGTACCTGCATTACTTTTCATTCTCAAGGTACACCATTAATAACGTTAACACTCAACGTGTCTAAATTATGCATACTTACGTACTTACATACAAACATACATTCACATCTACATACATACATGTCTTTCCTACAACTTTACATACATGCATACACTCATACATGACTTTACACATACGTACATACACAACTACATACGTACATACCTTTCCTACATCTTTACATACATGCATACACTCATGCATACCTTTATACATTCATACACACAAATCTACATACGTACATACCTCTCCTACATCTTTACATACATGCATACACTCATACATATCTTTATACACACGTACATACACATCTACATACGTACATACCCTTCCTACATCGTTACATACATGCATACACTCGTACATACCTTTATACATTCATATATACACATCTACATACGTACATACCTTAACGAACACGTACTAGATCACGTGTACCTCTTACATAATCATACATATCTTTACATGGGTCTTAGACTTAGCTTTATAGCCCATAAACATCTAAGGAACCATCAAAATCATGTTTGGAAAGTCCGCCGTAGTCCACGGATATCAAACCGAAGCCTACGGTACATAATCAACTTAACAAACAAGATTTCAGCTTTTTGGACTTGGGGAGGCCGTCGTCGACGCCCCCTAGGGCCGTCGGCGACGGGCTTTGCATTCACCCGTAGCCAGAAACACCCGTAGACAGGTATTTAGGGCGTCGGAGAAAAGTCAGCTTTCTAGAGCCCGTCGGCGACGGCCATGGAACCCGTCGGCGACGCCCTCTAGAAAGTGGCTTTTTCTGCAGAATCGTATCGTCGTCCGTACGCACTAAAACGCGCATAACTTTTGAACCGTTTACCCGTTTAACCTCCCGTTTCTTCCTACATGCTTGTAAATTCACATTCTATCATATGAACTTAAAATCCCACAACCGGATTAAGGAAATTCTTAACTTACATGCATTCGGCTTATTATCATATTCTAATTATTTGACCCGTTCGTGCATTTATCAACATAATCTGTTTATTTGACCTCAATCTCATATGAACTTAATAATTTCATTGACGCCTATCATAAAAGATTAAATTCTCGGATGCCTTGCATCCTCTTAACCCATTTTCGCTTAAAAGCTCATTTTTGACCCGTTATGGGTATTTGTGCATTAAATGGTCTATGACATAACAAAACCATACTCTTCGCTTTCACACATGACCAACACATTACTCTAATCGGTTCACTTGTTTCCAATAGACATTCAAGGTCGTTTGCCCGATATACCTATCAAGGGCGTTTTTGTCAATTTCGCTCTATCCTTAACAACAAAGGAATTCCTTACATAAGTAACGAATCCTTCTACTTAGCTAAAATTCTTAGTCACACATACCTTGCTCGGATAAGAGCTAAGATCCGTTTAATACTCATCGACATCATACAATTCATTCCTAATTGACCTCAATTATCATATTTAATTAAGTTGCATATAACTTTACATAAACAACTAAGAAGTGATTACGGAATCACTTACCTAATGCATCCGTGCTCATGTCCGATTCCTCGCCTTTTCTTGACCCGTTAACACCTCATGCTTGAGCCCGTCTCGGCGTGATTCCTATACTTTCATTTCATCCAAATCACGCTAATATTAGCATACTCATTTGTACATGATAACAATCGTATCAATCCCATATTTCACACTTAACTTTCATTAATCATTTCTAACAAACATAACTCATATAATCATGTCCGTATACGTTTAACTCATGTAACTCATCATGTCATTACATTTAACACGGATTGCTATTACATGTACCATACGACTTCTCATCAACCTACATTTACGACAACGAGTCAACTCATGTTTCTTATACTTAGTTGACTTTCAAAAGTCAACTATTAACCATACATAACCATCGACTTATCAACATATGCCCGTAACATCATAATCGACTATACGGACGACACTATATACATTTTATCATTCACTTGATGTACGTACTACCTTTTAAGCATAACGTACAACTTATTCATGCATAAATCTTCTAAACTCTTACATAACCCATCAAAACCAACTACTAACCATCATGGATCATTCCCAAATAAACATCAATCATATCATCATCATTTTTCTCCTAATTCATCTAACAAGAATTCATCATACCTACATAATACATCAATCTTTCAACAAGAATTGGACATAGGTGATGAGTCTAGTCATCTTCATCACCATAACTAATGGGTTTATCATCTAAACATCAAATTAGCACAAATCATTCATAATCCATGTTCTATATGATGATTATAACACATACTAATGCTCAATTCCACTTAAACTCATGGATTGGAACATAACCCACTTTACCCATGATCACCAATCTTAGATTTTAGACATACCTTATGATCCCATCGTGTTAGTGATCATTAATCCATGCTCGGTTATGAATTTAAGCATCATTTAGCCTTCCAATTGGATGATCTTTCATGTTTAGGGTTTGAGACTCCATGGGAGTCTCCTGATCGATCTAGAACACACACGAAGGTGTGTTTGTGTGTGTTGTTATTTTCTTTTAATAACTCATCTTTCATCCTATACCATCTAGCCCCTCATGTTTACCATTTAACATAATTGGCACAACTTTCATCCTTTACTTGTTTCTACCATACTTTTAACTAGGATAATTAACCTAGTTATTTATTTCTTAATGTACCATATTAGAACATTTAACGATTACACTGGGCCGCGACGCGAGTTCCAACGAACTCGAACGAGAGGTATTCTAGTGCTCTTGAGGACCTTAACATCCCGGTCCGTGATTTCAACTGGTTCCTCGACGAATCGTAACTGCTCGTCGATAGTGAGTTCCTTCAGAGGAACTATGTGGGTCTCTTCTGACAGACACTTCTTCAGATTCGACACGTGGAAGACGTTGTGAACTGCACCGAGTTATGCTGGTAAGTTCAGTCTGTAGGCCACCCTGCCTATTTTCTCGATGATTTCAAAAGGTCCAACGTATCGTGGGTTAAGTTTACCTCGTTTACCAAAACGAACCACACCCTTCCAGGGTGAAACTTTGAGTAGTACCCGCTCCCCAACCTGGAGCTCTAGTGGTTTCCTGCCCTTATCGGCGTAGACTTTCTGACGGTCACGAGCTACCGCCATGCGTTGTCGAATTTGAGAAATTCGTTCGGTTGTGTCTACCACATGTTCTGGACCAGTGATCTGACTATCCCCCACCTCTGCCCAACAAAGAGGTGACCGGCATTTACGTCCGTACAATGCCTCAAACGGGGCAGCTTTAATGCTGGTGTGGTAGCTGTTATTGTACGGAAATTCCACAAGTGGCAGATGCTTTTCCCAGCTGTTGCCAAAGTCGATTACACATGCACGAAGCATGTCTTCTAAGGTTTGAATGGTGCGCTCAGACTGTCCGTCCGTCTGAGGGTGATATGCCGTGCTCATGTCTAATCGTGAGCCAAAGGATTTGTGCATCGCCTGCCACAGCTCTGAAGTAAAACGCGCATCTCGATCCGAGATGATGGAGGTGGGCACCCCGTGCCTCGAAACAACTTCCTTGAGGTATACCTCTGCTAGAGTGGAGAATTTATCCGTCTCCTTGATAGCCGGAAAGTGTGCAGACTTAGTGAGTCGATCCACGATCACCCAAATAGTATCATTCCCGCGCTGGGATCTAGGCAGGCCAGTAACGAAATCCATGGAAATTTGCTCCCATTTCCATTGAGGTATCTCTGGTTGTTGGAGTAGGCCTGAGGGTTTCTGGTATTCAGACTTGACTCTCGCACAAGTCAAACACTTGCTGACGTAGGTTGCTATGTGGGCCTTCATGCTAGGCCACCAATACGTAGTTTTGATATCGTGGTACATCTTATCCGAACCAGGGTGTACCGAGTAGCGAGACTTGTGTGCTTCGTCCATCACAAGTTCTCGTAAGTTGCCATAGAGTGGGACCCAAATGCGTCCCGTTACTTAGTAAGCACCGTCTTCCTTTTGTTCCATGCGTTGCCTCGAGCCGCGTAGGGCTTCAGCCCTGACGTTTTCTGGTTTCAATGCTTCTATCTGAGCGTCTCGTATTTGGGAGGGAAGACTAGAATGTATAGTGAGCTGTAAGGCTCGTACGCGTTTAGGCGCAGTGTCCTTTCGACTAAGGGCATCAGCCACAACATTGGCTTTGCCAGGATGGTACCTGATTGCACATTCGTAATCGTTTAATAACTCAACCCATCGTCGTTGCCGCATATTCAGTTCCTTCTGCTTGAAGATATGCTCGAGGCTTCTGTGGTCGGTATAAATGGTGCACTTGGTACCGTATAGGTAATGTCTCCATATCTTAAGTGCAAAAACAACAGCTCCCAGATCTAAATCATGTGTAGTGTAGTTCCTTTCATGAACTTTAAGCTGGCGTGAGGCGTAGGCTATAACTTTATCTCGTTGCATCAACACACAACCAAGACCCTGAATGGATGCGTCGCAGTAGATCACGAAGTCGTCTGTGCCCTCTGGCAAGGAAAGGATAGGTGCGCTGCAAAGTCTATCCTTTAAATGCTGAAATGCCAACTCCTGTTCTTTTCCCCATCGATAAACAACGCCTTTCTGCGTTAGTGTGGTAAGAGGCTGTGCAATCTTGGAAAAATCCTTAATGAATCTCCTGTAGTAACCTGCCAAACCCAAGAATTGGCGAATTTCCGTTGGTGTGCGAGGTGCAGGCCAGTTCTTAATCGAGTCTACCTTGGATGGATCAACGTGGATCCCATCCTTTTTTACCACGTGGCCTAAGAAATGGACTTCTCGAAGCCAGAAGTCGCATTTTGAGAATTTTGCATAAAGCTGTTCTGTTCGAAGGAGTTCCAAAATGAGTCGTAGATGCTGCTCGTGTTCCTCCTGGCTCTTAGAGTAGATCAGGATGTCGTCGATGAAGACTATAACGAACTTGTCCAGGTAAGGCTTGCACACTCGATTCATCAAGTCCATGAAAATCGCAGGTGCGTTTGTCAGCCCAAAAGGCATGACCAAAAACTCATAGTGGCCATATCGAGTTCTGAAGGCTGTTTTGGAGACGTCCTCTTCTCGGACTCTCAGCTGGTGATACCCCGATCTTAAATCAATTTTTGAATAGTAGCTCGACCCTTGCAGCTGGTCGAACAAGTCGTCAATGCGTGGTAGAGGATAACAATTCTTCACCGTCACCTTATTGAGTTCACGGTAGTCGATGCACATTCTGAAGGTACCGTCTTTCTTCTTCACAAATAGCACTGGAGCTCCCCATGGCGAAGAGCTAGGGCGAATAAAACCCTTATCCAAGAGTTCTTGTAGTTGCGTAGAGAGTTCTTCCAGCTCTGATGGAGCTAAACGATAAGGTGCACGAGCTATAGGCGCAGCTCCAGGAGCTAGTTCAATCTGAAACTCGACTTGGCGATGAGGCGGAAGACCAGGTAATTCCTCAGGAAATACCTCAGGATAGTCGCGTACAATTGGAAAATCTTCTATCTTCTTCTCTGTCTCCGAGGTGTCAGTAACGAGAGCCAAAATGGCAGTGTGGCCCTTCCGTAAGCACTTCTGGGCCTTAAGGAGAGAGATGATGTTCTCAACAGCACTCCTCTTGTCGCCACGAATCATGAGAGGTTCACCACTGGAACCAGGAATACGAACAATCTTCTCGTTGCAAAGAATCTCTGCTCGGTGTTGGGATAACCAATCCATCCCAATGACAACGTCGAAACTACCCAAGACGATAGGAATAAGGTCGATAGAGAAGGTCTGGTTAGCAAGAACAAGTTTACAACCCTTGACTACGTGTGTGGCCTCTAAACTCTTACCATTTGCTAGCTCTACAGTGTGTTTGTTGTTCAAAGGTGTTGGAATACGCTTAAGCATCCGACTAACCTCTAGTGACATGTAGCTAGTATCGGCACCCGAATCAAATAAAACTGTAACATAAAAGTCGTCGAGAAGGAACTTACCCGCCACAACATTGGGGTCATTCCTTGCTTAACCTTGGCCGATCACGAACGCCCGCCCCCTGGCTCCATTGTTGTTGTTGTTCCCATTGTTACCATTCCCCTGATTGTTGTTATTGTTGTTGTTGTTGTTGTTCTGGTTCCTGTTCAGTTGGGGGCAATCTTTCTTGTAATGGCCTTCAGCTCCACACTGAAAGCACCCTTTGTTGTCACCTTGCTGCTGTTGCTGACGTTGGTTCTGTTGAGCGTGCTGACGATTCTGGTTGGCGGGGTATAAGCTCCTGCAATCCTTTGCAGCGTGACCTGGCTTGTTGCACCGATGACAGTTACCCCTGGTGCATGGCCCGTTGTGGTGTAGGCTGCAGCGATTGCATTTGGGATGATTCCCTTTGTATCCACCATGACTTTGACCACCAGATGATTGCTGATTAGGGCTCTTGTAGTCTTCAGTCTTTCTCTGCTGAGACTGAGACTGAACAGAAGTCGAACCCTTACTGGTGGTTCCATCCCATTTTCTCTTGTTGTCATTAAGAGCACCTGAAGTAGTTGCAGCACCTATGCGTTTTGGTAACCTGTTCTGCTCCACCGCCTGATCCGTGAGACGGTGAGCCAATTGTACAACTTGCTGGATGGTGGCGAGGTTTGCTGAAGTCACATGACTTTGGATCTCGGGTACCAAGCCCTTGAGGAAGAGTTCAATTCGCTTAATTGGAGGGTCCACCATAGTAGGACACAGAATTGCCAGTTCGTTCGACCTTTTCACATAAGCTTCAATTTCCGACCCCGTCATCTTAAGGTTGAAAAACTCTACTTCCAGTTTGTGAATCTCATCACGATTGCAGTACTCCTCTTTGATCATTTCCTTAAAGTTGTTCCATGGGGTGGCGTTAGCAGCAACCAACCCCAGCATTTGAACCTGAGCATTCCACCACGTGAGGGCTAAACCCTCGAGAGTACCGGTAGCATACTTCACCCTGCGCTCCTCAGGGCATTCACACATTTCGAACACAGATTCCAGTTTCTCAAACCAGTGGAGGAGGCCTACGGCTCCTTCAGTGCCGCTAAAAGTAGTTGGTCGGCAGTCCATGAAAGTTTTAAAAGTACACCCTATCGAGGGTGTAAGAAAAGACAGAGTTTAACACAAAGGTTGGTTCACGAGAGTAGGATCTAAAGATCCTAGAATGAGTTTGGACTGCAGGATATACCTCCTGCGTGTGCAGCTGCCAGTGCCGCAGCAACTCGTTCGTTAATCAGAGCCGTCAACTGGGCTTGTGTCATGTTAACGCGTCCAGACATGATCTTCATATCAAGAGGAACGTGAGTGAGAGGGGTTCGCGAAAATGCGTTGACAGAAGTGAGTAAGCATACACGTGTTCAATCAACAGTAGTTATACTAACCAAGCACACCATGAGCAATGTACTAAGTAACTAACATGTAGGCAATATATACATAGATCATATCACCTAGAATGTCGAGCCTTGCATGTGGAGTGAAGCGTCGTTGTGGATCGTAGAGCACTGTACAGGTTATAGTCTGATTTTAATAAAACTTTTTCCCTTATTAAAACCAAGTTCACTATAACCAATGGCTCTGATACCAATCTGTCACACCCCCAAAATCCACCTGCGGAATACCACCGCTTGGAGGCGTGACTGACCAGGATCCAGCCACCAATCATATTGAACAAGCATGTAAGTGATAATAAAATCCAACCCATATAATTGGTGTCCAAACAAAACATAGTTTAAGTTGCAAGCGGAAGCATAATGTTCAAAACCAAAGCATAAGTTCAAATGTTTCAAAGTTTAACATGGCACACCGCTGTCCATGTCCCACAACGACTCTCCCCCATGCAAGCTCCAGCTAAGTACCTATTGACCTGCAAAGCATGTAGTAACGAGTCAACAACAAGTTGAGTGAGTTCACAGTTGGGTGTTCGTTTTAAGTTGTTTCGAAAACAGTTTCCTTTATCTGGCATCCTGCCGTGGGGGTTACCCCATAGTTGAAAACGTGACTTGTTTATTCCCGGTTATTCTGGCAATCCAGCCGTGGGGGCTACCCCGTGTTAGTTATCTGGCATTTCGGCCATGGGGGCTACCCCATGTTAGTTCTCTGGCATTTCGGCCGTGGGGGCTACCCCATGTATCTACTAGACTCGTTACCATATCGACTGCTGACGGTAGTCATGTTTATGTGCCCTGAACTGTCAATGTCTATCATCATTGACGTGCTATAGTCCATTAGTTCACGCCCGTCCTCTGCGGCACGGTGTGAGGTTTGTCAAACCTAAATAGCGCTATCTAACTAATGACCCGCTCGCCATTGGCCTCGGCGATTAAGTCGATACAAAGATGAGGGACTTCGTGATAGAGTTTTGGTCTAGTACGAGTTATCTGTCCGTGAGGACGAGGAATTACATTCCTGAACCAATACTGTCCTACCCAAGGAGGACGAGGAACCCATGTTCCTTAACCCCATTCCCAACCCCTGGGAATCCCATGCTTTGTAGAGGGTGTGAACTCACCTTGGTTTGCTCGGCAGATACACAGAAAGGTCAATCAAGTTGTAAGTGGTCAACTACGTCCTAACATAGATACCATTCACGTCAGGCTCATATCCAAGTAGTGCACGTATGTTCTACACGTATTGTACACAAGTAACGATCATGGCATACATGTCTAGCATGGCAGTTCATCAACAGTTCGCAACAAGTTCCACAGTAACATTTATGTAATAACCAAAGTCTAAGTGTGCGGCGCAAACAGTTGGGCTCGTAATAGCATGCAGGTCCAAAACAGTGCATGACATACACAATTAACAATACACAGAAAGTCTACACATTCGGCCCACTAACTTAGGCCCGTAACTATGCAAGTCCAATCCAGCGAGTGTGCGTACATGGTCTCGAGTCGAGACTGTGCGATCTCGAGTCGAGACTGTGCGATCTCGGTTAAAGTCTATGAGTTCTCGAGTCATGCATGAACTAGTCGAGACTAGGTGATCTCGAGTGGTAACCGGACCCGCAACCATGGTTTCGAGTCATGCTGTTTTGTGCTGATGCCGTGTGGTCTCGAGTCGAGACTAGGGGTTCTCGATTCGCAACCTGAGTCGCAAACTGCAGTCTCGAGTTATCATGTTCCTGGTCTCGAGTCGAAACCAAAGGTCTCGACTGGACATCAGCTGATCCTTCATAGTGTACTATCCAATAGAGTTTTGATTTCATGATATGGTGTACTATCCAATAGTAGAGCACAAACATGTTCCCTTGTCTAACTACTTACCGAAATGGATCAAACATACCGATTTTCAAATATTCAAGACATCTTCATAACATATTCATATTGTTCTTCATACATTCAAGTAGTTCATCATGATCATTCAAACTTGTTCATCATATTTTAGGGTTTTTAGCATTAATCACAATCATAACATGAACAACAATTAGAACACTTGAACATACTCATCTAATGGTTTCAAATCATCACACAACATCTCAAACTCGACTCTACACTAATCCGATTTCCACACACATGTAGCCGGTTTAACAAGCATTCGGTTCTTAGCACAAGAGTGTACAATCCGATTAACATGGCATTATCTAATACATATATGCAAGCCTATTTCATGAACATCAACAATCAATGGTTCAAATCACATTTAGACACAAGACATCATTAGCTCAATATGCAATATATCCGAAATCAAGACATGTTAGCCGAATAACATCATCATACACATCCGGTTCACAAGAACATCATCATTCATACAACTATTCTAACAACAAACATCATAAAACACTAACCGGTTGATGAGGTGTGTGTAAAGGATAGTAGGTTTGTTGTCCGAAAGTTTCCGAGTGAAGAACACAAGCAAATCCGAGAGCTTGGCTTGCTACTCTTGATCCGGCACAAGAGAAGAGGGTGGTGTTGCTAGGGTTTTTAGTGAGAGAGAGTGAGAGTGTGTGTGTGTAGGAGAGTGTGTGTTGTTTGCCCAAAAATGACAAGTGTGGCTAACCACAATGGTTATATACTAGTGGACTAAAGAGGTGCATGGCCCAATCCGGCCCAACCGTTACTGTTCACTCGAGACCGCATGGTCTCGAGTCGTGTCCTTGTGTCTCGGTTCACATAATCACACTCATACATACAAGCATAACACATAATCGCAAAATTTCACTTGGGTCATTCGTTGAACTAACAAGTTAACTAATCACATAACGTTTCAAGCAAGTTACACCAAGATACAACGAAAGGTTCTAAATTTCGAGTTGTCACATGACCCGCTCGCCATTGGCCTCGGCGATTAAGTCGATACAAAGATGAGGGACTTCGTGATAGAGTTTTGGTCTACTACGAGTTATCTGTCCGTGAGGACGAGGAATTACATTCCTGAACCAATACTGTCCTACCCAAGGAGGACGAGGAACCCATGTTCCTTAACCCCATTCCCAACCCCTGGGAATCCCATGCTTTGTAGAGGGTGTGAACTCACCTTGGTTTGCTCGGCAGATACACAGAAAGGTCAATCAAGTTGTAAGTGGTCAACTACGTCCTAACATAGATACCATTCACGTCAGGTTCATATCCAAGTAGTGCACGTATGTTCTACACTTATTGTACACAAGTAACGATCATGGCATACATGTCTAGCATGGCAGTTCATCAACAGTTCGCAACAAGTTCCACAGTAACATTTATGTAAAGAGGTGCATGGCTAACCACAATGGTTATATACTAGTGGACTAAAGAGGTGCATGGCCCAATCCGGCCCAACCGTTACTGTTCACTCGAGACTGCATGGTCTCGAGTCGTGTCCTTGTGTCTCGGTTCACATAATCACACTCATACATACAAGCATAACACATAATCGCAAAATTTCACTTGGGTCATTCATTGAACTAACAAGTTAACTAATCACATAACGTTTCAAGCAAGTTACACCAAGATACAACGAAAGGTTCTAAATTTCGAGTTGTCACAGCACGTTTCATCCGGGTCGCGGTACGAAGCTCAGCATTTCAAGGCTCCAGATGTGGAGAATTCTTATTACAGCTTCTTCGCTTGGCGGCGTATCCAATATAAAAATTTGGAAGCAAAAATTTCCGGATTAGGATTGAGATTTTTCCTATGTTAAGTCTAGACTCAAAAGGTCAAGGAATGTGCTACTGTGTCACTGAGATTAAACACCAAAGACTAGTGTTTAATTCACTCAATGTTGGCTCTGATACCAACCTGTCACACCCCGACTTTCCACGTGTCACCGGTGGGCCCGGTGGGGAATATCGTGACGTAGTTGATATCATCATAGTCAAACAACACAATATATAAATGCATAGCGGAAGCAAAAGATAATTATATTACAATCCGAATATAAAGTAATATCCAGTATTACAACGGAAAGTAAAGGATCCACAGGCGGATCTTAAACATAAATATTGTTCAACAGACTTTAGATGCCTAGAACTTGCAAGATTCCTTATTAACGTCCTGAGCAGCTTCCAGCCTATTACGTACTTGTACCTGTCACTTAGACTTTTGAAAATACGTCAGTTTTCATTGGTAAATACACTCAACTGACTCATTTGAAAAGAGTTTAAGAAAATTGATTTAGATGCACCAGGCACAAATTATTTTGACACTTTGATTAAAATGCACAGAGGCAAAATTAATCTTTTATAACTTGATTAAAATGCACAGAGACAAAATTAATCTTTTATGCTTTGGGACAAACTATATCTCATGTTATCAGTTTTACATAACTTGCTCTACATACGGGGCCCGGTTCTATGCCGGTTCATGATTAACCGACACACCACTATTCCCTTATTGGGAATCCCTTATTGGGTATAATTAATTAATTAATTAGCATATAGCATCTGTCAGGTGTATGCCTACACCCCGTGCTTAAGTCGTGGCCATTGCACTTAATGAGTCAAGGATATCCAGGACACGGCCGCATTAATCCCCAATGTTTCAGTCAAGCAATACGAATTAAAACAGGTTATTTGGATTTCCCGACTTATTGGTCTTTGAATCCCATACCTGACCATGCGGTATTTATATTACCGTATCCCAAGCCCGTAATAGGGAAAATAAGTTAAGAGTATTTACCTGAGCTAGCTCCTGTCTTAAATAGCAAGAATTATAATAACTCAGCCGTATTCACTTAAGTAAGCGTAGGTACAATTTACCGGAAGGCTCTAGTCTGGAATGATGGTATAAATAACCAATTAGAATGCTAACGGGTCTTTAATTAAGCCTAAGCTTAGACCGGTTAATTATACGGTTCAAACGCACGATTAGGCGAAGACCGGATAGAATGTAATTTAGACCCGACAAGTTCGGAGACTTGCTTAATATGGGTATTTCATACACATTCTGGATTTTGAGATAAAACCGATAAGGTTTGACCCGTTTAGGCTAATTTATGTAAACTAGTTACATAAACCGAACCGAACGCGTAATAAGCGTAATGGGTATACACATGAGCCATTTATAGGTTTCCTAAGTTAATATGCTTCACATATGTTGTGACATCAGTAAGATGTCTTTTATTATGCCCGAGACAAATTTAAACACAAACTATGCCCCGTAGGGGTAGTTTGGTCATTTAAAAGGTTATAAAAGAGTTTAAGTATTTACTTGAGTTACAGGTCTGATATAATCAGCAAAAATACTTAGTTTACTAAGTTATAACAGTAGGGTAAAGTATATATGTGAAATTTATCAAATATAACCAAACTATGCACCGTAGGGGCATTTTGGTAATTTCACATAAGCCGAAAAGCTCAATACTGAAGTCTGAGTTTAACAACCTTTGCTTACTGTTAAAATATTATAATTTGCCTCAAATATCAGTAGGTATCAACCCTTGTATGTTTAATATAGTTATAGCACATACTATGCGTTAAAAACGCTTAAAAAGGCGATTAGAAGCCTTTTCCGGGTTCGATACATAAAGCTGATATTTTTATTATTCCAGAAGGCTTAAAATAATTTATTTATCATATGTGATCAGTAGCAAAAGTTTTGGAGTTAATTAGATATGTAAAACTCATTTTATGGCCCGTAAGGGCAAAACCGATAATTATCGGAATAAGCCTACGCCTATTAGTTATGCTCAGCCTAAAATTAATTAAAAATCTTTAAAAATCCCAAAATAATATATTACATCAGTGGGTAATAAGTTTGATATCAAAAAGTAGGCTTAACTAGGCTATACGCTAATTACGCCGTTTAATTAATCATAAAGCTTTCATTTCACGCTAACGAGCATAACTCTTAGTCTATACCTCAAACTGATGTCAAACTTTGGATGCGAGTTTAAATATCAGTAATTAAAGTTTCTACAGTTTTACATTTCCAAAAATCACGTTTTAAGGTGAAAAGGGCATAATGGTCAACATATGAGCAATTAACGGAATCATGCGTATTAATTGGTTAACTAATGAACCATGGTGTATAATCACAGAGGGTTATACTAGCATGTAACCTGGTCCAAATGAAGCTCTTAGGTATTTCTAAAACATACCATAATGGGTCAGAACTGAAAGTCAAAGTGAAAGTCAAACTATGCGACTTTCGGTTCTAAACCGGGTCTAAACAGGAAATTGTCGGGTTGAACATGTTTATACATGTTCCTACACTAATTACCAAGTTATATTAATGATCAAACAGGTTGTAGGTGTTCTACATTGCTAATTATGCATAAATTAGAAAATAAGTATCCTGTTGACTTTTTAATAACAAGTTTGACCCGACATTTGACCTAGTTAGAGTGGGAATCAGGGGGAACCCTTTTAAGGGTTTATTACCCACATAATTACCAACTTATAACTACTTTTGATTCGACTAATCACTGGACCATTAGTGATTAATCTTAAAGTCAACCGTTAATTACGACGGTTTGACTTTTAGGCTAAAACTAAACTAAAACTTAATTAAGAAAGGATTAGTAAACTTACTGAAGTCCTATGCTTAATTAGGAAGGTCTTGTGTCTGCTCTTAAGCTCCCAAAGGCTCCAGAATTGCACAAGAAGTGAATGATCAAATGGTTGCACTTCATGGCCTTATATAGTGAATTTTGATCCACAAAATGTTGACATGTAAGTCTACTAATGACCACAACTCTTCAACAAGTGTCCCTAAGTGCTAAAAATCAGTTTAGGCAACTCATGGAAGTGTTAAAGGGCAAAACTTGGCGTTTGAATAGGCTGAACAGGCCAAAAAAACGAGTTGCTGCATCTGGTGGTTGCTTGCGCACCGCAACAACCACAGTGTTGAGGTGCGCAAGGCTTGGCCAGCAATCAGCAACTTTCAAATGTTGGCAGCTTTGACCCCTTGCATCTTTAAATGTCATTTCCGACACATCCAAGGCCCGTTAAACCATTTTTAAGGCTCTAAAATGATGCCTAAGTATGGGGAACATGAAACATGCTCAAAAATATGCCGGATGTCGGTTCGTTTGGTCGTACGGTCACGTTGTTCGGTTAATTACGACGAAACACGGACGGACGCGAAAAACGAACCAATTGACGCGACGAATGGAATTTTATTAAGCCAAACACTAAAATAACATATTTTAGTGTTTACATAAATTTTTGGGTGTCCGGGGATATTCAGAATGTGAGATATGCGCGTAAACGCAGACTTGTGCGCTTTTTGGCACTTTTAGTCCCTGCATGGCTTAAAAGCTTATTTGTGCGCATCAAACACCTCTAAACCTATATCTAAGCTATAAGAAGGATAAATAGGGTATGTTTATCTCCTGGTCATAATCCGGAAGGTCCGATAACATACGAATCGGTATACTTTAGCAGTTTGACACTTTAGGTCCGTCTAATGCGCAAACTTGCGTAACTTATCATTTAATAGCATTGAAGCCTTATCTAATTCATATTAGGCATTCTTGAAAGTATTATTAAACATCATAATGCTTCGGGCTCGATAAAAGGTCATTCAGAGGTATAATTAAACATATTGACACTTCTAGTCCCTTAAACTTGCGAAGTTGCGCGTAACTTCTCTTTTAGGCATAAAAGCCTTGGGTTGCCAATGATTGGCATTCCCGAGAGTATAATCAAATATCATGAGGCTCTCGGTTTGTTAAAAGGTCACTCAGAGGTAAGAATTTACATGTTGACGCTTTTAACCCTTTTCTGCGCAAACTTTCAATTGTTTACATAAACGGCTACACTTGATTAACAAGTGGCTCATTTGTGAATATAAAACCATAAAAGGTTAATTAGAAACTTATTTTTGGTATGATAATACTTCCAGTTCTTTCATAATCCAAGTTTTCGATTTTTCGAAAAATTAGTCCCTTGAATTCAATGTTTGACTTCATTAGGGTTTATTACACGTGTCAATACTTCATTGGACGTGATTTTACGAGGTGTTACAAACAATTGTCTACTTTACCATGTCGGGCGATGTAAATATGGAAAATGTGATAACTGTGGCAAGAGAGGGCATCCCAAGGAGACTTGTAGGCAAGGTACTGAACCTAGAAATGGAGGCCAAGATGGTAGCGAGAATTACTGAGGAAACAACGACAACTATCAAGGAAGGATGAGTGACAAACAAAAACGTGCTCAAGGTTGTCTTAACTGTGGGAGCAAAAAGCATTTTAGAAAATACTGCCCTAAGAAGAACCTGGCACAAGGATGAAAGCTCAACACCGGAGCTAGGGAGACACGCCAGGAATTCTAGCGTGGGTATCGGTACGTCCCATATTAGTCAACATTATGCATCTGTGCTGCTAGATATTGTTGCAAATTTTAACTTCACATCTCTAAAGTTTGAGAGTGTACTTGGTTTAGTAGCAAGTAAGTTAGATAACCCGTACTAGCTAAAGGGAAACTTCGATGACGTATTTGGAACGGAGAAGCTGTCAAGCGATCGAGCAGAGATTGATATCCGCATCCCGATGGCGAACAAAGAAACGATCGTGACTCATGAAGCAGGATACGCCTCTACAAATTACTAATTGCTTGAAAGCACGAAAGTTGTTGCGTAAAGGATGTGTTGTTTTCTTGGCTTATGTCGTGGACAAGGGAGCCGAAGAACCAAAACTCGAAGATATCCCTGTGATAAGGAAATATCTTGAAGTCTTCCCCGAAGGCTTGCCAGAATCATCTCCTCAATGACAAGTCGAATTTTGCATCGATTTGATTCCAGGCGCCGCACCTGCAATCAGTGCACCTTAGCGGCTTACACCTCCGGAGATGCAAGGATTGTCAGTGTAACCTCAATAATTAATAGAGAAGGGAGATAACAGACCAAGTTTCCCGTTTTGGGTAACCCCAGTTCTGTTCATCAAGAAGAAGGACAATGATTTTCAAATGAGCATCAACTACAAGGAGCTGAACGAGCTAACCAACAAGAGTCGGTAACTCTTGCAGAGGGTTAACGAATTATTTAACTAACTGTGAGGATCCAACTACTATTACACGACTGATCGATGATCGAGTGTCATTAGCTGTGAATTCAGGAAGAAAGTTTACCGGGGAAATTGTGGGACAATAACTTATTTTAAACATACACAAAAATGGTGTTTCCTACACAATGCATAAAACAGTTTTACACAGAATACGAAACCTTGAGAATCTAGAAAACATGTACTTAGGATCTATGGGAACCAGGTCCAAACTCGTAAAGGTTGATACTTAGGAACCACATCTGTTAACCCAAGCAAACACCATTATCCTGGCATATATGCCATTTCAGTTAACCAAACAGAAAGTACTTAAATTCTTTTGTTGAAATCTTCACTTTCGCTTCTAGCAAGTAGATGTTTGCATCTCTACTCCCCTAATGGTAGTTGCATCGTGCCAATTTTCTTCGCTGAGAGCAAACACACAATTGCTTCAATACTTGGTCATTTCTTCATCTTAGCAAATACTCATTGCTTCAGTACTCGGAAACTTATATGTCACACATGCACCATTTGCTACGCATGTGGTTTCGTTTCGAATAAACGCTTCATTGAAATTCAAATATTACTGATTTATGATTCGAATGACCTACCTTATTATAATTGTTGGCTCTTTTGTTACCAAGTCAACACACTTTCTTGAGACTTCTCTTCTTTCAAGTTACACTCATGGTTTATCTTCGTAACCATGCTGAGATTCCAATGTTGATACATACGTTTATTGTCGGATTATGCTAAAACCAAGTTCAATTGCTTGAACTTATCCATTTCGCATATTCAGTTTAAGACGTCATATGATGGATTGAGAGCATCATATTCAAGTATTTTTGCAAAGATTCTTTCATTTCGAGTCGTAGTAGACTTGGTTGGTCTACGGCTCCACTAAATCGTTTGTTGGTCTCAATACATTGCGGTGATACTTTCACATAATTGAAGCTTCCGCTAATTTGGTTACGCACCCTATACACGGATTTAATTGTCTAATTATTTGTTCTAAATCCGTTTTGGTTATCACAATTAAAGGGGTCTCAACACAATTGTGTGTTAAGGCAATGGTACCTAGATTCATTTCATATCACGATGTACCTCCTAACAATTCTTTCATTATCAATCGAATGCCTGCGATGTACCTCCTAACGATTCTTTCATTATCAATCGAATGCCTTGCAGTACTTAATACTTTTTCATCTTCGATCAGAAACAATGATTCTTTGATGTTCCGTATTTAATTGGAAACTCTATGACATTGTGTAAATCAAATCTTCAGATTGTCTCGGTACACTTTCATTTGATTACTAACACGGTGAACTTGTCAGTCGCCACTATTATTGAATTATGTCATCACGACACCTTGTGGTGTCATTACAAATTGTAGCTTGTGCTAATCATGGTAAATCGTTTCACACAAAACTACATATACTTTTGTTTGACTTGTCATTTAAACATTCCTAACGCAACTACGAATTTAGACAATGATACACCAGATTCGCTTGTATTTCACTCGGTGTATTTTCGCAATCCAAGAATGTCAACACACTAATCCCTACAATTTAATTATTCGAAAGCTGACAGATCATTTTCATATTCAAGTTGTTGATTTTGAGATCATATAGCGGATGCTATGGTTCGGGAAAACTCATTTGCATATTGTGACCGATTGTTTGAGATTCCATTGGCCGAGACTCATTTGTTACACCCCTGTTAACCGAGTTACACTAGATTATACATTTATACATCCCGTGTCCTTTGACATCAAATGCTGGAACACATACCTTTTAACCACTGGGTTCTTGTTGTTGAGATACATTCTTGGATGCACCTGATTTGAATAAGTTTTGATTCGGTTTTGAGTTACCTACCTCAGTATTATTCGTACACATACATGCACAATGTAACCGTAAGGAGTTAAGGTAGTACAAATTTCGAGGACGAAATTTTCTTAACAGGGGGAGAATGTGACAACAGTCAAATTTGCATGCATCCGTACAATTAATTAACTATGATTAGTGCCTAATGATTGTGCTGATTTATAATTTATCACTTGAATTGCTTTCTGATTTCCGCATCATACTTACATGTGCATCACATATTGCATACTGTCACATCATTTATCACATACAAACTTTAGTTACATTAACGATGCGCAAAGCACAGTTAGCACAATTAGCGGACAACTCAGAAAAATGCTGACGATGTCAGTACATAGACAATCAGTGTTTTGAGATCCCGTATGGGCCAGAGACAAAGTTTTACACTAGTACAGTGTGTAGGGAAGTAAGGACCACAAAACTGCTTTACTAGGTGATAGTTAAAGTGCCGGAAAGTGCCTAAAACTCACATTAAGTGCAGAATTCTGCATATTTCAGCAAAAATCAGCATTTTAACATGCTAGTAACATACAAAAATATGACGAAATGGTCTTGAATACTTTCCTAAGTGTCGGGAGTTAAAAGTGTCACAAAAGGGTACTTAAAGAACACTAAACGATATAGTTTGACACCTTAACGAACCGGTATCTAACCGAACAACCGGACATTACCCGAAACACCAAAATTATACTAGAAGCATTGTTTTATTATTTCTGAGCTAGTTATGACCCCCAAACATCGTATTACATGTTCTAAACACCCAACATACTTAACCATGATTTTTTAACACTTTTTACCTATTTAACTTAACTTAACCATGGTTAAGGCTTAACTATACCCCCCCCCCCCTTGGAGTTACGGTTATGGAGGTGGCCCACCATCAAGATCCTACATGATCTCACTAGATATTACAAGATCTCTTTTGATTTTGCTTGGATTTGGGAAGATTCATATAGATCTTGCTTAGATCTTCCTTGGATATTCTATAGATCTTCCTTGGATATTATAAGTAACCATCATCATCAACACTTCACAACTCACCTCCATCTCCTTCTCTCCTCCATGTTCTCGGCCCAAACAAGCACCCACACCACCACCATTTTCATCCAACTCCAATCCATTCCATGGTGTACACAAGGTGTTAGAAGCTAAGTTAGGAAGCTTGGAGCTTTCGAAAGTTGAAGGACCTTCACCGTTTGCTTTTATCCACTTGTTATCTTCACTTGAATCATCCCTAGCCTTGAGCTAGTGGTAAGAACTTCATACACTCCATTGTTCATCTTGTATTAGTGGTTAAAAGAAGATTCATGTTGATTATTATGAAGAACACTAAAGAACATTAATGAACATGAAGATGAAACTTTAACATAAGCTTGAAAACCATAAAAATACACATTGTTTAGTGTTGTTTTACTACTTGATGATTGATTGTTTGTGTTTATGATGTTAGACATCATATGAAACCTACTAGATTGTGATTAAACACATGATCTAGTAAGTTAAAGTGATGATCTTGTGAAAGACCAAGATGATCATACTTTATGAAGACATGAACTTGAATAATAAAATTTGTTTTCATATGTGATGATGATTTAAACACAATACAAGTCTTGTAAATGGATGACTTCAAGAAATATTTTCTCAAGAAACTAAAGTTATACACAAGATTTACATAATCATGGATTTTAAAGAAAGTAACTATGTTTTGGTGGTGAATCAAATATAGAAATACATTGTTAACAAGAAAAATACAAGAAGTTTGATTTTTGAAAAATCACCATACAAGTTGTAAAGTACTAAATTTTACAAGAATAAGATTTACAAACAAATAACCATATTTTTAAGGGTAACAAGGCCTACTTAACAACATAGTAAGTTACTACAAGTTTATATAAAAGTTCAAGTTCGTGTTATTGCATAAATTGCATGATTTTGGTACTTGGGAAGTGTTGATTGGATTGTTGATTGTTTATGATGATTTTGAAAAGAAAATGATATGCTTTAATAGCATGGACACCTCCATTTTTAGGGGAAACTATAGCAAAATTTTCTAAAAATACAAACACTTAGAAAAATATTTGCTAAACAAGTATTTACAAGTGAGTTTTAACTATGGTTTTCAATACAAACTTTGCCATAGATTTTGTTACAAACATACAAGTATTGGAGGTTGGTTTTTGTAAATAAAAATAACTAAATATGTATTTGGAGGATATGTATTTAGAAGACACATTGTGTGTGATTATTTGTGAAATAGTTATATTATTTTAGGGTAAAATAATATAACCTAACAAAGTACCATGAAATTTACTATCCAAAATATTACCAAAAATCACAAGGAATAAATATATAAGTTACACACATTATATTGTGGAACCGAACGATAGAACGTAACTTACAAATACTCCGAAGAACACCGTTATAAATATATTTTTGGTAAATATTATTTTGGATACGAAAGAAATGAGAATTTGATTTTTGTTATTATTACAAAGTATATCATATTTTCGACAAAAGGAAAATATATTATTTTTGGAAGTAAAAATATATTTCCCTAGAGTTTTTAGAAGACGTATGATTTTTGGGAAAAATATACGTTTTCTTGAATAGACTTGAAATACATTTGGGATAAAATAAGTTTATATATATTTTCTAAGTGAGACTTGAAAATATATTGTTTTGGAGATATATATTGGATGTTTATTAAGAAAATACGTACACACCGGAATACGACGCCAATACATGGCAAGATATACAAATACAAGAATACGGATATACATGTATGAGATACCCCCATCCTTAGGAAGGAAATACGAGTATAAATACTTGAGAAGTATTATTACGAAATATTGTTTAACAATTATTCCGAAACTAAATAAATATAATTTAAGTTAAAATAATTACTATTTTAACAAATAATTATATGCTTGGAATAATAACGAAGACACTTTAAAAAGTAACTCAAAGGCACTAATTAATACCAAGTCAAGGCACGACCCGCTCGTCTAATGGACCATAGTACGCATGTAAGTAATTTTGCGTTCTAGAGGAAGCTTTGAGTTACATCGGATACAAGGAACGCAAAACAGTGAGTTCATGTCCCCCTTTTCTTTAAACTGTTTTGTTTATTTACTTCAGGGGTGAAATACATGTTACCAAAAGGATTACTTACAATACAATTGGTATGGTTAGCCTAGGAAAGAACCATAGATCATGTGAATGGGTAGGCGTATACTTGAGGCCATCAATCCTCTTGTAGGACCGAGGGGCATGAGTGATAGATCTATTTGGGTGTTGCGAGCCCCATCCATGAGTCCGCCGAATGGGCCATGAGGTGACTATGTCTTACAGCCGGAAGCCCGGTACAAAGTCTGCTAGGTTTGAGTCTTCCTGCACCATGTCACGTATATTAATGTATTAGCTACACATTAATTGATCTGTTTCCTTGTTGCTTTCATACCGGGACTTACAAACTTACATACATACTTACAACGATTTCAAAGGTTTATACATATACTCAAACGAACACATGAACTCGCTCAACTTTTGTTGATGTTTTCAAACTACATGTATTTAAGGGAATTTGTTAGTGGATCTGGCGGGCGTTGGAACTTTTTATGCTGCGTTAGAAATAAAGATGGCATCCATGGTCTTTGATTTTTGTCAGTGTGTCTTATTCCTGGACGAGACACGTCTTCCTGTTGGATCGACGTGTGACCCTAACGAGTCAATCTGAAGAGTTCAACATCAAAATCAAAGGCGGAATCAATGAAATTGATGTAACACAGCCTGATACTTTCTAATTATCTTCTCTTATTGATTTCCTGAGCTTTTACAATTCAAATAACAATCCGGCAGCACCTCGGCTCTGAAAACACACACACTAATTCCGTTCCAAATGACTCAACAGGTTCAGTATTTATAGAGAACTAATTCCGCTTGAAACAGTTACAAACGGAATTACCAGTTCATGCGGAATTACCTAATTCCGTGCGGAATTACCTAATTCCGTGCGGAATTAGTAATCTCGCTTGAACTCACTAATTTCGTTTGAAATGACAGAATGTCCATTTCAAGCGAAATTACCCTAAAATACTGTTTTCTCGATTTCCGTGCCCTGATTTATCTAATACAATACAAGACTCGATAAAGACGAAGTTAACAGACATCAGTGCACCAACAGACTCCCCCTTAGATGTTGACGAAGTCTTTAGCATCCAGTCTTCAGTCTTTAGTCTTGATCTATCGTTCTCTGCCTTAAATTGTCTTGACATTGCAAAGCACCCTTCAATTCTTTTATCTTCAAACTCCCCTTTGAATGTTGATCCAGAATTTTGACTCCCCTTTTCAAAGACTCCCCCTCACGATAAGCTGGGAATTAAATTCTGGTTCAAACTTTGACATTTTCCTTTGCCATGGGGATCTTGACTCATGTTTCTTGTTTCTCAAACATATAACATTATAATCTATTCAATCTTAAACTTCTATTTACTGTTCATCAGTTTTAGAAATCCACTTAAGTATTCAGGTCCAAATTAATGACCCTGATTACTCAATTTATCTACCAAGTTCAACTTAATGACCTTGGTTGATACAAGACATAAACAAACTGATTTTGTTCAAACATTTTTCAAATATTTTTCTGAAAAATTACAAGCTTCAAGTTAATGAACTTGTTTTGACTTTCCATTTTCACAGTTTTTAACAAGATTAGCTCACAACTCATCTTCCAGCTCAGAAACTTCCTGCATCTGCTTCAAATTGCGATCTGAAGATCAACTTTCCACTTTGGTTTGTCCGAAAATAAAGCAGAAATGTAAAATCTTTTTGTATTTTTAATAAAGTTTTCTAAACTAGAAATGAAATACAGAAATGAAATGCAGTAAATGTAAACTATTTACAAACATATTTTTGGTGAGCGTATTAGGGAATCATATCAACTATTCGACAAGTCACAAGTACCGTTAAGCTTTAATTACATACTCAAAATTAAAAAATTCACTTAGATTGTCGATATACTGATCCACTTAAATTCTCACACAATTTTCAATCTGTCCAGGATACGGATTAGTTGAATTAAGAACTTAAACTCATTCATGTGTCCCACCTCTTGAATATACTCCCGTATCCATAACCTAATATTCAGTCTTACAGGTGAGTATACCACAGATGATATCTGTAAGGGGTTAAATTGCGAGGGCCGTGAGAGCTCAGGTCAGAACTTCCGTTCAGCAGAGAGATGACGGCTTCGACTTTAAGTGTGTCCCCTTTAGAGGATCTTTTTTACAACAGCACATGATTAGCATTTTTCAATGTGTCATCATTTTTTATGCTGAGGGCGGTGCTATATTTCAAGCAAGCGTAAAGTATTCTCCGGGGACTAGGCTATTGCTTCCGCAAAATCAGAAGTCCCGGGATAATACCCCAGATATCACTAAGTATAAAGACCTAGTATCTCAGAAAGAGGGATCTTTCAAACAAGATTTCAGGGGTTACCTATATATCCAAGTAGTGTTCCCCACGAAATAAGTAAGTAAAGATTTAGGTTTATATCCCGAACAAACCTACTAAATGTGTAAAAACCTATCGGCACATCATCAGCGAGACTGTTTAATCACTTTTAAACTTTACATTTCTTTAGCATACTGTAACTGTCAATCCAATGTACTATCATTTTCCCTTTTTACACAAGCTCTTTTCTGGTTTTCTATTGTTTTTGTATTTTGGAAATTTTTTACTGTTTTTGTATTTTCTGAAAATATTACCCTATACTCCCCCTAAATACCAAAACAAGTAAAAAATCGACAAACCATTGCAGATTGCTTCTCAACATCATCTACAATGCCTCCTTCATCTACGCCTAGAATCTCTTCCAACACCGATAAAAGCTTCGTACCGTTCAATTTTAGCAAATATTGAAAACGAGTTTTATCAAACGCTTTGGTATGTAAATCAGCTTTTTGTTCGTCAGTGTGGATTTTCTCAATTCATATCAACTTCTTCTCGAAACAATCTCGGATGAAGTGATGTCGAATTTCAATGTGTTTCGTTTTAGCGTGATGAACAGGATTTTTAGTAATGTTTATCGCTGCCTCATTATCAACAAAGATAGGGGTGTTAAGAAATTGCAAACCGTAGTCGCGCATCTGTTGCTGGATCCACAAGATCTGAGAGCAGCAACTGCTAGCAGATACATACTCAGCTTCACATGTGGACAAAGCTACAGAGGTCTGCTTCTTGCATTGCCAGGTAACCAATCGTGGTCCGAAAAACTGGCACCCCGCTGTTGTTGATTTAGCGTTAACTTTGCAGCATCCGAAATCGGAATCGGAATACCCTTCGAGCGTGAAATCGCCTTCTCTTGGATACCACAACCCCAGTGATGGAGTTCCTTTCAGGTAGCGTAATATCCTTTTCACAATTACCATATGCGAAGCTCTCGGGTTAGATTGAAATCTTGCTGCGAGGCAGGTTGGATACATAATATCGGGTCTAGAAGCTGTCAAGTACATCAGCGATCCGATCATGGAACGATACAACGTTTCATCTACCTTCTCTCCGGTGAGATCAGGGTTTATCCCATGGTTCGTCGCTAATGGGGTGGAAGCTGGAGTAGAACCTGACATCCCAAATTTCTCTAAGATATCATGAACATACTTCGTTTGATGTATGAAAATTCCCTTAGGCAGTTGATCAACTTGAAGTCCCAAGAAGAATTTCATCTCACCCATCGATGACATTTCAAATTTTTGCTTCATAACTCTTTCAAAATCTTTGCACAAATTCTCATTTGTAGACCCAAATATAATGTCGTCCACGTATATTTGAACAATCAGAAGATGTCCGTCGACCTCTTTGGTGAAGAGAGTGGCATCCACTTTTCCACGGATGAAGCTGTTGGCTAGCAAGTGTTGAGACAAAGTCTCATACCAAGCTCTTGGGGCCTGGTGTAAACCATACAGCGCTTTATCCAGCAAATAAACCTTGTCTTTGTGGATTGGATCGGTGAAGCCCGGTGGCTGTACGACATATACCTCCTCTTTTACCTTCCCATAGAGAAACGCCGATTTAACATCTAGCTGATAAACTTTGAAATTTTTCCAAGATGCAAATGCTAGGAAGATTCTGATCGCTTCAAGTCTAGCAACTGGAGCATATACTTCTATGAAATCTATCCCCTCCTACTGACTGAAACCCTGAACTACAAGACGGGCTTTACTGCGAATAACGACCCCTCGATCATCCCTCTTACACTTGAATACCCACTTGGTGTTAATCTTCCTATGACCATCAGGCAAGTCCACCAGTTTCCAGACACCCAATTTCTCAAACTGACTTAGCTCCTCTTGCATCGCGTTGACCCAAGAATCTTCAGTTAGTGCTTCCTTGTACGTTCGCGGTTCAATCTGCGAAATAAAACAACTAAGTGAAAACTGTGTTTGTAAAGGAGCAACTGTAGAGTAAAAACAAGTAAGGCCTTGGTCAATTTGTCGTCTGGTGCGGACTCCTGATTGCAACTCTCCAATGATTAGCTCTTCTGGATGATATGAAAGAGTTCTTGGCATCATCTCGCCTGAAACATCTATTTCGCTTTCCAAATTTGTAACATTCTGATTTGCACCTTTTTTACTGACTGGAATTGTTTGACTTGAAATCTGGATCTGCTCCCCCTCAGAATCTGAATCACCACGATTGAATATAGGTCTATCATCAGATTCTTGATTGTCGTTGACTACCGTCTGATTGTCAAGAGATTGCTGAATATCATCATGTTCTCCAGCATTACTAGGACCGGCTTCGTCATCATTGGAAGCTTTTTGACGTCTAGAATGCTCAGCTGGAAATCTTTCTTGTGATTCTTCATACTCTCTCAGAATATCCAACTCATCAAAGAAATCCGTTTCTTCTTCAATGTTAAACAAATCCCATAAGGTGTCATAGTGAAAACGCCATGAATCGCCTGGATTCTGCGGTGGCATTGTGTAACCTTGACATTCAACATTGTGTGCTTCAATAATCCGCTTCAAGCTTGGAACAAAGACTCGCTTTAATGGACTTGAGTAACCCACAAATATTCCTTCAATGCTCTTTGCACCAAATTTACCAAACGACTCTAGAACAGTGCAGGGAGACCCAAACGGTTCTAAATACTTCAGGTTCGGTTTGCGGTTATTGATCAGCTCGAAACATGTCTTGTTGAATTTCTTCACTGTAAGAACCCGGTTGAGTGTATAGCATGCGGCTGATACTGCTTCTGCCCAAAAGTTAACAGGTAGCTTGGAATCAGCAAGCATCGTCCTGGCCGTTTCAATTAGCGTCCTGTTCTTTCTTTCAGCTACTCCATTCTGATGCGGAGTGTAAGGCACGCTAAATTCATGCAATATACCTCTTTCATCACAATATTCTTCCATTTTGAAATTCTTGAACTTGGTACCATTATCACTACGTAATCTTCTGATGCGGGTTTGGTACAAGTTTTCCATCTTCTTGAAAAGCGTCATCAAACGATCAAACGTCTCATCTTTTGACTTCAAAAATAATACCCATGAAAATCTTGAGTAATCATCGGTTACTACTAGACAGTAGAGATCTCCAGTTATGCTTTTGACGTTCACTGGACCAAACAGATCCATATGAAGTCTCTCTAACGGTCTTGAGACTGAATTGACTTTCTTTCCAGGGTGAGATTTCTTCTTTTGCTTGCCTTTGACACAGCTAATGCACTCCCCCTCAAGATAAAAACCTTTCACATGAACACCAATAACTAAGTCATTATGCACCAGGTGATTCATTTTTCGCAGATGGATGTGACCCATCTTTCGATGCCACAATTGTGATTCTTTCTCCGTTGCTCTTAACATAAAACAGTGACCCTGACCCGTGGTAGTAGTTGCTACACTCATATCCAACACGTACAGATCATTGACTCTAGGCGCTCTCATGATAACCCATTCTTCAGGAACAACAAATCCTGGTTTCAAGATCAAACACTCTTTGTCTGTAAAGTGCGTAGTATACATGCGATCACAAATCTGAGAGATGCTAAGAAGATTGTTTTCAAGCTCGGCGATGTAGTTTACTCTTTCAAACGTAACAATGCCATTAGATAAAGTTCCTTCACCAATTATTCGACCACCTTGATTTCCTGCAAATCCCACATATCCTCCATTAAACCCTCGAACATCGTACAGTAGGGTTTTCTTCCCCGTCATGTGCCGAGAAGCTCCACTATCCATAATCCAACGTGAAACGGATCTTGGAAGCTCCTGCACATTTCAAAAACACTTAGTGAGATTTTGATGCTACCCAAGCCTCTTTCGACTCAGGTAACTGGACTTTTAGGTGAGATTTTATAGTGTAAAGTGGCGGAAAATTCTTATCATTCATCTTTAAGCTCTCTGCAGACCCAACCTCAACCTCTTTGTACAAGAAAAAATCGTTTTTTTGAAGTTGACCAGATGGTTGGTCTTTTGTTGAAACAACTTTCTTTTCAGAAGTAACAAACTCTTGTTTTTCAAGTTTCTCATAGTAATCCAAAGGAACATTCATCTTTACTGGTGTGGTAGAAGATGATTGTTTTTCCATCTCAGAAACCTTTGGTTTTGGAGAAATTGTTTTCTTTTCAACAACTTTTGGCTTCCATGTTTGTTGAGATGACGCAATCCGTTTATAAAACTTGTCATTTTTAGTTACCACATTTTTAACAGATTCAGTTTTGACTTTGATGTTTTCATTTTTCAAAACCTTTTGCTCAACAACCATCGGAGCTTTTCCTTTCACATCAACTTTCCTTTTCTGAATCTCAACAACTTCAGTCTTAGGCTTCAAGTTGGTACACTTTCGTGCAATATGTCCAACTTGATTGCATTTAAAGCATGTTCGGGTGTCAACTACCCAACTTGTGCCTTCAGACTGAGGCTGTGAGACCTTCTTCTCAAAGAACTCTTTGTTTGATTTTGAAAAAAAATTAGATTCTTCATCAGAAAATGAACTCGAACTTGAACTTTTCACAAACACCTTTTTCTCAGCAAACCTTCTGTTTTGAACATTCTTTTTCTGATAATTCTTACCACCCTGATATCCACCCGACCATCTGTTTTGATTGTTGTTATAAAAACGCAGTGGAACAACAGGCTTTTTGTAGTAAGCTTTATCTTTTTCAAAAGTCATTTGCCTCTTTTTCTGATTTAAACCTTCTACTTCAGACAGATCAATTTCAACCAATTTGAAAACATTTGTCAATTTAGCAACATTAACATTCTCCAGTGGAAACTCAGAATCCGAATACAACTTATCCGATCCCGACATCTTGTACATGACAAGAGTAGGTTCTTCATTTAAGTTGTTTTTGGATTTTACTTTCGGAAAGTAATTGTTCAAGAAACATTCTTCATCCTCAGCTGAATCACTTTCAGACTTCAAAACATTTTCAGCCATGCTTTTAACAATTTCTGACTGAACACTATTCTCATCGGATGATGTATTGAAAGTAACATCAATTGACTCTGGAAGTTTAACCTCATCAATTCCTTCATCATCATTAACCAAACCGGACTTTTTCTTTGAAAAATTGTTTAACACTGGCTGTGGAACCTGATGATACCCAACCCCAGTTCCATCCGAATAAACATCTTCGCCTGCTTTGTTTTTCCCGATAGGTTTGGGAACAATATGTTGTAAAACAAAGCTTGCGGAGTTGTAACTGGTTAATTTCAGATTGATGCGCTCATTTTCAATTTTAGCTTCTTGGACTTGAAGCTTCAGATTAGCAATCTCATCCAACTGTTGGTTGATTTGCTCTTCTTTAACTCTAAGAACACCGGTCAGTTGAAGATTTTCTTTGTCTGTTTTACCATTTCTTTCATCAGAATCTTTTACCGTTCTTTTTAGTTTTTCAAAATTTTCTGAAATTTGACGATTTTCAAGAATCAATTTTTCATTTTCTTTCCTAATTCTTTCTACGTCATTTTTATCGTTTTCGATTTTCTCAGTTAATTCTTTTAATTTGTCGTTCGAAGCTTTTAACAATTTATCACGGTTTAAGATCTGATCTTCAACACTTCTGACTCTACTAGTCAGTTCTTCAACCTTCTTACCACTGAGGTAAGCAATTGTACTATAAACTTTGCACTCTTTCATGCAATTTTTCCAGTCGTTCTCAGATTTAACTTTCTTACCTGACTCATATGTATCATTTGAACTGACTTTGTTTTTGGACTCAGTTCCAGAACCAGAAACTACCTCTAGTTCTTTTGCAGCAAGAACTTTGTCAGCCATTTTCCTCAAATTTTCAGCAGTGAATTCTTGTGACGTATCAATAATCCCGTCATCAACTTTCTTTGGCTGCGGCTCTTTTTCTTTCTCTTTCTCTTTCTCTTCAGCTTCTCCTCCTCCCCACCACATTCTTTGCCTGGCTTCTTCTTCATCAGCAAGTTGTTTGGTGAGAACTTCAACATCTACAGTATCTGGATCAATAGCTATGTTTCCATTAGGATCGAGATAACATTCTCTATCAGGATCCCATCTTTTCTCCTGTTTAGCTTCTTTGTATGTACGATAGATTTTGCTTTTCATGAATTGAGTTGTTGCCTTCCTGTTGACGTACTTCACTTCTTCAGATATGGTATCTTTAAAAGGAACAATCTTTGCTGCTGTAAAGGCATATCCAACTGCATCTTCCTCTGGCAAAATATCACTCCAATCATAACCTTCATCATCATGAAAAACAGCAAGTGCCCTGGATTTTTCTTTGGGTGCCTCCTCTATCTGCTTCATCCTGGGAGGTTCTGCTTTATTTTGATGATAAATTGCTCTTTTATAATAATCCTCTCGAAAAGGATTTGCAGTATCATCAGTGTAAGCATTTCGGCACTCACGCTTAAAATGACCTTTTTGTTTACATTTAAAGCACGTGACTTTTGACTTGTCAAAGCCTAACTTGGTAGAAGGTCCACCAATAGACTGTCTTCCGGTAATCTCCATGAATCGCTGCGCTCTTCTCACTGCACTCGCCATACACCACCTTATATCGATCAACTCCATCTCCTCAGGATCGATCTGATCGTAATCTTCTTTTGTTAGGTTGGTGTTTCCAATCTTTCCTGCAACGAGACTTTCGTACGATTCTAACACAGATGCTAAAAACACCATCTGTTGTTTGGCAGATTCTTCACTAAAATTCTGACCATTCTTTAAATCCACAGCAATGTTGCATTGAAATAGATTTTTCGGGACAGATTGACTTTGAGCAGTTGATGAAGACCCACTATGATAGCCACTGCTAGGAGTTCCATTATTCACTGTATTTGAACTTTCTGCAGAAAATGCTGTTTTTGGTGATGCAGATTTAGGGAATAAAAACTTCCTCTGTAATACAGCTCCACATTCTGCTGATATGATGTGTTGTTGACTTTATTGGATTTTCTGATCTCCAATTCATGGCTTTCCAGTCTTTCGATAAGCAGATCCACTGTCAAATCAGTCGGCTTCACCGTATTCTTCAGCATCAATGCAAAATACTGCCAATCTTGCTCATTTGGTAGTGAATCAAATAATTTGTCAACCAACTCCTCTCGAGTGTATATGATTCCGTGTCTTGCAAGCTCCATCTTCAAATGCCCAAATCTTTCAATCATCTTGGAAACATACTCATTCTTTAAACAACCAAACAAATCAAACTCTTTTCTTAACAATTTCTTTTTGTTTTTAACTATCTCAGCACTACCCACACATTTCACTCTTAGTTTCTCCCAAAGGTCTCTCGAATCTTTGTACTCGATCAATGAAATAATGTCATCTTTGACAGATTGGTGAAGCAGAGCAATGCACTTTTGTTCAGCAACATATCTTTCTACTTGGCTGTCTTCCAAATTTTCATAATCTGTTCTCCCCATATCAAAACCATTTTTTAAACTTTTCCAACTGGGATATGCAAATGCTTGAAGCCATTCTTCAAATCTTGTAGCCCACCTGTTGTAATCTTCAATTGCCATAAACTTGGGCGGCTTATTGTATGTTCCATATGCACTGTCTACACTCATAGTATCAGAAAGAATTTTCTTTGCACTCGGTGTTGGTGTAGTTTCATTCATGTTATTTGATGTGCCATCTCCCGAACCACTAGTAAATGCAAACACATCACAAAAAGGATTCATGAAATCATCCATCTTTCAAATACCTGAAACAATCAACAAGCACTTAGAAAATTTTTTGAAATTTTGAAAAAATAGATTCAAACGGAATCAGTTCAAGCGGAATAGTTCAAACGAAATTATCTTTTCACACGAAATAACCTTTCAAACGAGATTACCAGTTCACGCGAAATACCTACTCAAAAGGAATTAGGTATTTTAAACGAAATTAAGCCAATTGAAGCGGAATTAGCTACTTTGATGCGGAATTAGTAATTTCGTTTGAAATTGACTGCACTTTTCAAGCGAAATTAGACCCAATGTGTAATTCCGTGTGGAATTACAATGATAATTTCAAACGGAATTATGATGACGTCAACAAGTCCGATCTGTTTTTCAAACGAAATTACCCATTTTTATCAGATTTAAGTCGAATTAAAGTCCAAATCTTTCAAGGATTAGTTAGAACTATGTTTCGCTTATAATATGTGAAAATCAAGCCATTTTGACCATTAAATTTTGTTCAAATCAGAAAAGAAGGAGTAGAAGTGATAGAATCCGATGAAATCAAGCTGAAATGGTATGAACTCCTCGTCCTGAGCTCTGATACCACTTGTTGGATCGACGTGTGACCCTAACGAGTCAATCAGAAGAGTTCAACATCAAAATCAAAGGCGGAATCAATGAAATTGATGTAACACAGCTTGATACTTTCTAATTATCTTCTCTTATTGATTTCCTGAGCTTTTACAATTCAAATAACAATCCGGCAGCACCTCGGCTCTGAAAACACACACACTAATTCCGTTCCAAATGACTCAACAGGTTCAGTATTTATAGAGAACTAATTCCGCTTGAAATGGATGACAAACCCATGGTTTTATCATATAATTGATGTTATGATTGAATGCAATGATATTAAGAAAGTCACACCATAATCACGCTTCCGCAAAAGTCAGAGTGTGACAGCATGAAGAAAAAAACTTGTGTGATCTATCTATGAATAGAAGACTATGTTCGTACTTCTATAATTCTCTTAATATGTCACGTTGAGATGCATCAACAACTTTTTGCATCAACTTCGTTACTATAAGTGAAATGTTCAAACCGATAACAATTCAGTTTAGCGCGCCGCAACGCGGGCGTGGGTATCAACCTAGTTTACTTTAACCTTAAAATGGGCTTTACATATAAAAAGAAGTTTAAAAAGAATGCCCAAACTAAAAAGATAAGAAACGGGAATCGAACACGTGACCATGAGGTTAGAATAAAGGCAATATACCATTGGGCACTTCATTTGCTTTGTTACAGGTTCACTCATAATTTATTTATGGGTTCCTTATTTAGTGTCTATATAGGTAATCACTAAAAGTTTCAAACCGAATGGGTTCCTGGGAACCCGATCTTTTCAATTAGATCTGCCCCTGCCCAGCGTCGCCGTCCTTTCCTCCACCACTCCAAGCAGCCGACGTCAACTTTTCCACCACCTCATCCCAGCCGACGCCGCACTCCACCCACCTAAGCCGCCGTCGCCGTCAACCTCTCCACCACCTCTGCCCAGCCACCGCCGCAATCCACCTACCCAAGCCGCCGTTGATGCCAACCTCTCCACCACCTCAGCCCAACCGTCGTCGCACTCCATCGCCCCAGTCGTCCACCGGATTCTTCCTCAATCACAGGTATGTACAATTGAGATTGCTGATTTTATGATGTTAGTTCTTAATTAGAAAACTTGAATGATAAAAATGGTTCTTGATTTTACTCCATTTTAGTCCATTGTTTGTTGAGATTATGTGAATTTTTGGTGTTGGTTATGAATTTTTTGGTTTTTTTTTCTTCTGATTTTAGTCCATTGTTTGCTATGATTATCTGAATTTTTGGTATTTGTTATGAATTTTTTGGTGTTTTATTTTGATTTTAGTCTATTGTTTATTATGATTATGTTAATTTTTTTTGTTTGTTATGGAATTTAGATGTTCATTGTGATAAATTGTTTTATTTGAGTTTTTGGTGTTATGATTCGATGTTCTAGCGCTTGTAAAAGTTAAAAAACAAACAATCTTCTTCTTGCAGACTACAGAGGTTTGGTCCACCTCTTCTGCTACAAATGTCTGCAGATGTGTTCTGCAGACTCCGGATGTTTTACCTCTTAAAAAAACAAACAACACCTTAGTGTGCAAGTAATAGATCGATTTTTTAATCGTAATATTACATCTTATTGAATTCGTTAATATGTTTTCAAGCTATCCCTTAGGACTCCAAATGAATCAAACGAACATGAATGTATTCTTGTTCGTGTTCGTTTGTTAAGAAAATAATGTGTTTACAAACTGTTTATCAAAAGTTACCGAACGAGATTTTATGTTCGTGTTCGTTTGTTGAGGAAATGAACGTGTCCGTGTTTGTTTATGTTTATTCGTTAATTTTAGGTACCTGACAAAACTGAACACAGACGAACACAAACACACGTTTATGAACACATCTGAATGCATATGAAGGCACACACACACAAACAAGCAATCATGAACAAAAAACGAACACAAACCACCCTATGTTGTACTAAGAATGATGAACATAAGCGCAAAACCCCTAAATTGAAGACCGGAATGAGAGCGGTGCATAGTTACCTCGCGACTGCTTGGAATGAGAGCCGAAAACGACAATTTTTAACTAGATTTTCCAGCAAGTAAGGAGTAACACTAATACGTAATACACCATATTTAATAATTTATTTATTAGTGGGAATTTTGAAGTAGTTAAATAAAATAAAAGTAAAAAACCCTAATAAACTATCGAACATAAACAAACACGTTACCGAACGTTCACGAACATAAATGAACGAACGCGATCCCTATTCATGTTCGTTCATTTTTAATTAAATGAACAAAATTTCTTTTTCGTGTTCGTTCACTTATTAAACGAACTTTCCGGCAAACGGTTCACGAACTATTTGTTGTCCATGATAATCAGAGGCATGAAAGAGGAATTGAAAACTTTTGTATTTCTTGTGTGTTTTACAAAGCCTACGTACATGAAAATATATAGCCTATACAAGACACTAAATAAGGAAAATACAATTAAGGCATTGAAAGAGAATGGCTGGCAATTAGCTAGGACCAGAAGGATTTGCTGGACAGTTGTCGGTCTTGATTGCAAGGTCAATGGCCTATTTTGGGAAAAGATGGAAACTGATCCCAATATTTTAATCAAATATTTCAACATTCCCCCTCAAGTTGAGTAGTGGGATTTCCGATGCTCAACTTGCCAAGACAATTACAAAAATTTTTCCCATTCACCGCCTTTGTTAATATATCTGCAAGTTGATCTTCTGACCTGACAAATGGAAGATCAATTATCCCGGTTTCAAGTTTTTCTTTGATGAAGTGTCGGTCAACCTCGACATGTTTTGTGCGGTCATGCTGAACTGGATTTTCTGAAATTTGAATAGCTGCTTCGTTGTCGCACATAATTTTGCTGGATTGGGTTGGCGGATACCCGATTTCTGTCAAGAGTTTCCGTATCCATAGTGCTTCTGCTAGACCGCGTGCTATTCCTCGAAATTCTGCTTCAGCACTTGAAAGCGCCACCGCCTTTTGTTTCTTGCTTCTCCAAGTAACAAGATTCCCACCGACGAGGGTAAAGTAACCAGATGTTGATCTCCGGTTTCCTTTATCTCCCACCCAGTCCGCATCGGTATACACTTGAGTTTCTAGGTGCCCATTTGCTTTGAACAGAACTCCATGGCCAGGTGTCCCCTTGAGGTATCTGATAATTCTCCACACAGCTTCCATATGGGCAGCTTGAGGTTGATGCATGAATTGGCTCACAACTCCTACAGCGTAAGCAATGTCAGGTCGAGTATGTGATAGATAGATTAGTTTCCCTACTATCCGTTGATATTTTTCCTTGTCGGCCAATTTCGCCTTTTCCTCCATATAGAGATTTTGATTCACCATCATAGGAGTATCCGCAGGTTTGCAATCAATCATCCCTGTTTCTGCCAGTAGATCAAGGACATATTTCTTTTGACAGATAAAGATCCCTTGTCTGGACCTTAGGACTTCAATCCCAAGAAAGTATTTAAGCCTTCCCAGATCCTTCATTTCGAATTCTTCGAACAAGTTTATTTTTAACCTTGTCATCTCTTCCTCATCATTACCCGTGATTATCATATCATCAACATAAATAATTAAGCACGTCACGAGACCATTCCTTTGTTTAAGGAACAAAGTATGATCTGAGTTACTCTGTTTGAAGCCATATTTTTTCATGGCTAAAGTAAACCTGCCAAACCAGGCACGAGGAGACTATTTTAATCCATATAAGGATTTCTTTAGGCGACACACTTCTCTAGGATTAGATTTTTCCATGAACCCAGGTGGAGCTTCCATATAGACCTCTTCTTTAAGTTCTCCATGTAAGAAGGCATTTTTTACGTCAAATTGAAGGAGAGGCCATCCTTTGTTTGCAGCTATGGAGAACAGGACCCTGATTGTGTCGATTTTGGCCACAGGAGAAAACGTCTCGGAATAGTCAATACCGTATGTTTGAGTGTACCCCTTTGCTACAAGTCGAGCTTTGTATCTTTCGATGGTTCCATCCGGCTTGTATTTTATAGTGAAGACCCAACGACATCCCACTGGTTTTTTTCCAGGAGGAAGGGTACATTTTTCCCATGTGTCATTTTTACTCAGTGCATCCATTTCAATCTTCATTGCCTCTCTCCAGTCCTTAGACTCAAGAGCTTGTTCAACTGTAGTTGGAATTTCTTCAGAACATAGAGATGTGGCAAACGTTTGGGCTTTTGGAGATAAATTCCCAGTTGCCACGTTTGCCATCGGATATCGAGAACTCCGAGCTTCCTTTTCAGGAGAGTATCTTTTTGGAGGAACTCCTCTGTTGGTTCTTGGGGGTAGAACATATCCGACTTGTTCAACCTGTGATGACTCATGTTCTGCCTCAAGGTTAGATAAGTCAGGTGATTCAGCATGCTCATGAGTTTCACAATTAGTGGATGAATCAGAGATAATGGATGGATCAACATGTTCTTGAGTTTGAGAATTACTTACCTCAGACGCCAGGTTGGGAGGATCATTGTTAGTGGTACTGTCTTCTGGACTCGTGGATGGTGACGTCGTTTGGATTCCGTGATTAGTTTCCTCTGATGATGGCATCCATTTCATCCAACTCAATGTGTCATCGTACTCCTTTTCCCCCTGACCAGTGTGTTGGGTATTATAGAAGTATTTGGTTTCGAGAAAGGTGCAGTTCATAGTGGTGTACATATGACGTTTTTTCGGATTGTAACATCGATAGCCATGTTGGTTGACTCCATAACCGACAAAAACACATTTCTCGGCACATACGTCAAGTTTGGAACGCTCTGTTTTTGGTATGTGAACAAAAACAGAACAACCAAAGACACGAGGTTCAAGGGTAAAGGTAGATGAAGGTATGTAGAATTTAGACAGGGCTTGAAGTGGGGTTTTCAAGTTAAGAGCTCTTGTTGGGAGCCGATTCACAAGATAGGTTGCGGTGACAAGAGCTTCGGGCCAAAAAGATTTCGGAACTTGGGATTCAATCATGAGCGCACGGGTTATTTCTAAAAGGAAGCGATTTTTTCTTTCTGATACTCCGTTTTGTTCAGGGGTATGAGCGCATGAGGTTTGATGAATAATTCCCTTCTCTTGACAAAACTGTCTCATAGAAGTGTTTACAAATTCTCCCCCATTATCGGACCTAAGAATTTGTACATTGCTCTTGAATTGGGTTTTAACCATGGCATAAAAGTTTGTGAATTTTGAAAAAACTTCGGATTTATTTTTCAAGAGATAAACCCAAGTCATGCGGGTGCAATCATCAATGAATAGTACGAAATAGCGGAAATTTTGCCCCCCCTCAACTTTTGCTGGCCCCCACACATCCGAATGGATTAATAAAAAAGGAAAATCGACCTTAGTATCATTCGATTTAAAAGTATGTCTATGATTTTTGGCCAAAAAACATGTCTCACAATTCAAGATTTTATTCGATGGAAATAATTCTGGAAATAAACGGTGCAAGTAACCACTGGATGGGTGTCCCAATCTCCGGTGCCATAACTAAGCCTCCCTATCTATAGATCCATGAGCTAGCATTACAGTACCTTGTCGAGTCACTTCATCCACATAGTATAGTCCTTGCCGCTCAGTACCACGCCCAATGATCTTTCCCGTCCTGATGTCTTGTAAGATACAGAAAGTAGGATGCATTAGAACTACACAATTTAGTTCTTTTGTAACATGACTGATCGATAGCAATTTATGAGATAAGGATGGAACGTAGAGGCAGTTTGATAATTTCATGTTTGGTGAAACTTGAATAGTTCCTCCTCCTTCTACTTGGAGAACTTCTCCGTTTGCAGTATGAATTCTTGATTTTTGTGGTTTTGACATCGAGCACATGTCAGATATTTCAAAAGTCATTGTATCAGTAGCACCACAATCAAATATCCACGAGTCTTTACTAATTTTTTCATTTTTTGTTGCCATGTTAGCTTCCCCAATATTAAATGAATTTTTTGACTCCTCTTTAACCAAGTTAGAAACATGAGGGGGGTTTTCTGTAGTTTCTGAAATTTGGGATTTATTTAATAAATCCAGAATTTTTGGGCTAAAAAATAGAGGGTTCAAGTGAAAAGGTTGAGAAAGTGGAGGGTTTGAGGTGTAACCCTCAAACCCTATACCTGCGACATCTTCTGGTCCACTCTCATTCACAGCCACAAAACAGCAACTTCCTCCATTGTTGTTTTTTTCAGTGCTCTCTTGATTTCCGGCGAAATTTGAGTGGTCGTCGTTCCTACCGCCGTTACCGCCGCTGCTGGTGATCCTTTGATTGCCCACGGCGGCAGCGACCTTGCCGTCTCTCCCCTTTTTGTGGCCGTCGGCCCACCATTCCGGGTATCCTACGAGTTTAAAACACTGTTCTTTCGTGTGCTTGGTCATGCCACAGTGCTCACACTTCAATCTGCTTTTATCAATCCGAGATGGTGACGGATTGGATTTCTGGTCGAACCTACGACCTCTGGAAACGAGTCCTAACCCATCAGAATCACCGGTGGAGCTCAGACCCGACGCCACACCTTGTTGTATGGTCCCGAAAATGTTTTGATGTGCTGTTTCTTTTCGGACAGCAGCATAAGCGGCTTCGTCTGACGGCAAAGGTTCCCACCGGAGAATCTCCCTTTTAAGGGAATCATATTTTCGATCAAGTGCATTGAGAAATTGAAACAATTTGTGCTCTGACCTGACTTTGTTGTAAGTGGCGATGTCGGTAGAACACGTCATCGGGTTTGGATCTCTCCGTTCAATCTCGCCCCAAATGCCCTGCATCACGATCCAAAATTCTTCTAACGGTACGCCATTTTGCTTGAACTCGTTTGCTTTGACATGGAGATCGAAAGTCTGAAGTTTATCTTTGCCGCTGTTATACGTAACTGTAAGAGCATCCCATAGCGTTTTCGCTGTCGGGAACTCCGTTAAGTTACTAGCAAGGGCTGGCTCGATATTTTGGATGAGCCATGAAAAAACGACCAGATCATCCTGTTCCCACTGTTCATATTTTTCATCAGTGGGTTCTGGTGGGTCTTTGGTTAGATGGTTTAAAAAGGCTTTCGATTTCCCCCCTATGGCGACTCGTATCATCCGAGCCCATAGAGGGTAGTTTTGGCTTGTGAGGTTAAGGCTAATTTTTAGGCTATCGGATTGGTTTGGTTTGGGATTTTGAGTTTGGGTTTGAACTCCATTTTTGAGGAGGTTGGCTATTTGGAGGGCGAGATTGTTATTATCTTCTGACATTGCTTTTGGTTCTGGTAGATGATGAGCACAAAGGGTTTTGGATCAAAAACACTGCTCTGATACCATGTTGTCCATGATAATCAGAGGCATGAAAGAGGAATTGAAAACTTTTGTATTTCTTGTGTGTTTTACAAAGCCTACGTACATGAAAATATATAGCCTATACAAGACACTAAATAAGGAAAATACAATTAAGGCATTGAAAGAGAATGGCTGGCAATTAGCTAGGACCAGAAGGATTTGCTGGACAGTTGTCGGTCTTGATTGCAAGGTCAATGGCCTATTTTGGGAAAAGATGGAAACTGATCCCAATATTTTAATCAAATATTTCAACACTATTCACCAAACGTTTAGTCGTTTGCAGCCCTAATCCTTGTATCTAATTAATTCAAACAAATTCCCATCGTATCGCATTTATATTCATTTCAAAACTAAAAACTAAACCTTTTCTCATTCTGTATTAAAAAGGTTTCTCAATCCTCTTTAGTTTATTAATTTTTTTGAATTTAGTTAAGATATAAGTATTTAGGTTTCTCAATTCTCTTTTAGTTTATTAGATTTTTCGAATTTAGTTAAGATATAAGTTTTTTTTTTCTGAATTTAGTTAAGATATACAAACCGGTTAAATTTATGACAACCGATTATTAGCACAATCATCATATATGTAAAGACTATACATGTATTTTCTTTTTAAGTAAAACATATATGTAGACTATTTTGTTGACGTGAAAAACTATCTTATAACACGTTTAAAAACGTTATATTATCATACTTCGAAAATCTAAAAGAATAAATTACTTTACGGTATTAACGTCTTAGGGGAAGGTTCAAATGAAAACCACTAGTTATTGCGAAAACTCGAAAACTAACTAAAAAAAGCCTAAAAATATACCAATTTTTTTTTTTACCAATTTTCGCTATTTAAGGTATATAAAAAGAAACTTTTTTTCAAAAAAAATAAATAAATAAATAAATTTTGTAGTGCACATGTGTAATAGTACACATGTGTAGTATACATACACATGTGTATTATTACACATGTGTACTAAAAAAATATATTTTTTTTTGAAAATAATTTTTTATATAGTTTAAGTAGCGATTTTTAATAAAAAAATTGTAAAAAAAAAATAAAATTTTTGTGTGTTTTTTAGGCTTTTTAGTTAGTTTTCGAGTTTTCGCGTTAAAAGTGATTTTCATTTGAACCATCTCCTAACATCTACTACTTCTAATAAAGCAAAACAAACTTATGCCACATGGCATCTTCTTATACCACTTATTGCCACCTGGCATCCCTACAGCTTCTAACTTTACAAATTCCCGCTCATACGAAAACCCTAAATCAAAACATGCGTAGATGACTCATTTCCTTCTCCTACAATCATCTTTCTTTTTTTCTTGATATTTTTCTTTTACTCTTCACATCTTTCGTTGTTTCTCTCTGCGACTCTTCACCTCTATTCCCCCTTTTTTTCTTTCATCATTCAATCAGATTTAGAAACCCTATCAATCGTCTTATTCGCGATTCATCTTATTCTTCGATTCATCTTATCCTCCAATCCATCACCATCTTCAATTGAATACTGGCTGACGACGAGGATCCCCGCGTGGGCTCCTCGTCTGGACTCATCGCCCTAGATTGGTGACTGGGCTCGAGCCCACTTGGGTCTTTCTCGGTATATTTAGTTGGTTCGAGTGGTCCATATCCAGATAAGCCCATTCTTGGACCGGCCCATTAGGGTTATGGCCCAAATGTCTTACTATATAAAGAGAGCCCCCTCCTCCAAGAAGGGCATACTACATTTTCCCCACAAAAAGGTTACTTCTTCCTCCTCCTTCTCACATACAACATCTGCTCCCTCTCACTAAAATATACATTTACTTGCACTTGTAATTATCATTGCTATACATGATACTGACTTGAGCGTCGGAGTGCCCTTGGGGTGAACCCCCTCGAGCCCTCTAACTAGATCTACATGTGGCTGCAGCCCAAGACCTGGTGCCTCGCAAGAGGAACCGTCACTATGACGACAAGATGACGAACCTGAACCGGAGCTCACCGAATCTAAGCTTAGTACCGCCAAACCCTTTGAACGACTTCAGGGATTTGGGGATTCGACATTGGCGCCATCCGTGGGACCGAGCACAAGCGTGTCTCGGTCCTTCTTACAAACGGCTGGATCTGACCTCTCCGCGATGTTCAGATCTGCATTCAAATCTCCGGTTAAACAGGTTCTAAATCTCATATTTTCTCATTTGCGACATACAAACGGATCTGGCACGACCTTGATTATGGCAATCTTATGGCAAGATAAAGAAAAAAAATATAATAGTTTCGCACAACTAAACATGGATTTGTAGTTACCTGGTCACAGAGATTTATTTTATATTTAAGCATGCTACTTTCAAGCTTAACAAGGAAACGAGTTGTAGTCTTGGGAATAAATCGTTTATGGTGCTCAAATTGAGTTACAGTCTATATTAATATACAAAGAGCGAAGTTACAAGTTTTATTGCATTAGTTACAACTAGATAATAAACTATTGATGCAAGAAGTGGATGATGTACAACTAGCTAAGAGGGGTACAACTCATTTATGCATATGCAAATGTGTGGACATGAAGAACGTCACGTGAGGTAATAGAAAAAAGGACATTACTTGACTTTTTCAAAGTTGTTTATTGGAACACAACACCACCTCGTCAGACGTGCATGTGTCATTTCTTTCAAGGGTTGCCTTTCAACATGGATATTCAAATAAAATTTAATATATGGAGCGCTAAAAAATGAAGTCTGGTCCTGGCAATGGAGTGTCGAGGCCAGCAAATAAAACCCAGCTCCGGCAAATGGAGTCCAATTCCAACGATGACGCACACCTTATATCCGTCTCCAACGAGACGACCCTGTCTCAATGCTCGTGCGAACAAGAGATCGTGGCCAACGACCGGGTTGCCACATCTTGAATCTCGTGAAGTGACAGATACGAGGAAGACGAAAATCATCGCCAACAAAATGGGTGCAATAAGAGCAAGCTCGATAGGAAATGGGCAGATTAAAACGCAGATATGTCGTCATTCTCAAGGGCCATGGTTTCGACTTCTTAAGGTACAAGTCTCTAAAACATCCACATGGTAACAACTCTTTTAAACAAAAGGTAAATAAAAGACTTATTGCCCACTTGGATTCTAAGTATTAGTCCAAAGGTAAAACTTCTTGCCTACTTTTGAAAGTACAAAAAAGTAATATGGAAAAGCTTGACATGAGCTGTCAACAACTCTTTTAATTTTGTATGCAAATTAAAAAATATAGTTGAGAAGAAAGTCATTAATTACCTTGTACATTCATTTGACTTTTGCTATCCTGACAAGTAAAAAAGAGGAAGAAAAAAAACTAAGTTTTTGTCTTCCCAAGGTGATGTGACCTTACTTTTTGAAAAAAGAAAAAAGAGTAATGATATATTACTCCTACCAATGTAAAATAATAATATTTTACTAGTACCAGGTCCTTCGAACAGTTCCTTTCACAGGACCCCTTCCCCTGGCCCCTTCCTTAGGCCCTTCAGCCAAGGTCCTTCCCCAGGACCTTCGACCTTCCTCAGGCCCTTCTACCAAGGTCCTTCACCAGGGTCCTTCCTCAGGCCCTTTCGCGGGGTCCCTTCCCCTGGCCCCCTTTATCAGGTTTTTTCACAGGGTCCTTCCTTGGGCCTTTCTGCCAAGGTCCTTTCCCAGGACCTTCCTCAGACCCTTCTACCAAGGTCCTTCACCAGGGTCCTTCCTCAGGCCCTTCTGCCACGGTCCTTCCCTAGGTCCTTACTCAGGCCCTTTCGCGGGGTCCTTCCCCTGGCCCCCTTTATCAGGTTTTTTCACAGGGTCCTTCCTTGGGCCCTTCTGCCAAGGTCCTTCCCCAGGTCCTTCCTCAGACTCTTTCACAAGGTCTTTCCACCTGGCCCTTACTCAGGTCCTTTCACAGGGTCCTTCCTCAGGCCCTTCTACCAGGTCCTTTTCTAGACCCCAACACAAAACACCTACGCAAGGCCTTTCTTCGAAGTCTTGCATTGTGCACCACTTCTAGACACAAATTTATTGTTCCCATTACAACGTTGTTAGGGTATGTAAGCTACCCCCATTAACGATGTGATGGTCACACGTTTTCACAAAATAAAACATGAGGCACAAGTGCTTGTACACACATCATAACATGTTTAACACATAAAGAAATTAACCCCTGGTATAATTTACCGTTTGAAAGTGTTTTTGTGGCAAGTATCAAATCATGAACATGAACAACACAAGAAGCTATTAGCCACGACCTACAGGACAGGTCGACAAAGGCTAATATTGGACTGGGTGATGTGCACCAGAGAAACAAGGGCATGATATTTGAAAAGGCACTGAAGAATAGTGATCACCTAAAACATCCTTAAACAAGGATATAGCTTCGGGTAGGAGGAAAGTGACACAACATTAGTGGAAAGAAATACCTTTGTGCAACATTGAACTGGGGACTAATATGTCTAGGGGGATATTGTGGGACAGAGTTTTTGCTAACCTCGGGCTACTCTCATTCAACAAAGAATCATATGCTAATCTGCCGAATACATCTATCAGATATATCCTTGCGTGCTATCATATCTCGGATAAAGACATCACTCATTAGAAGTGATTACGATTTAGAAGACTTTCGATACTCATCAAAAGTAACTATATTCCTTATTCACAACCGATGGTCTAGACTGACGGATCAAGGACAACTTATTTTATAAGTTTAGTGTTACCAGCTACGCTTGACAACACTGAACTGGGAAGCTAGCATGGTATAACACCATTGGCTTCTACATTGAAGACTTCTAGAAATGATCTTTATTATTGTATTGCCTCCTTCAAAAGGAATTAAGCCCCCTCCATAAGTTCTCATGTTCGAAGATCTCTGCAAAAAAAAAAAAAAAAATTAAGGAGGGGGAATGAGCATGGACTGCCTTGCTAATTCCTCCCTGGAAGACAGGGAAAAGCCTGGGCTGTGTATTTGGCTCATTCCCTGAAGAAAAAAGAATCAGTGGACTACGTTATTAATCCTTGAAGAAACGAGAAGCCTGGGCTGCGTACTTGGCTCCTCTCCTGAAGGCGAAAGAATCATTGGATCACGTGGTTAGTCCTTAAAGAAAAACCGGACATTGCTTCCTTGAAGTCGGAAGAGTCATTGGACTACGTTATTAGTCCCCATAGAAGAAACCATATGCTCCGTCCTTAAAGACGGAGGACTCCTTGGACTACGCTGTTAGTCCCTAAGGAAAACCTAAACGGTCCTTCCTTGAAGGAAAGAAGAACCCCTTCCTGCGAGCCGCTAATTTAGTCTCTTCCATGGAGAAAAAATAATCCGCAAGATAAGTTCCCAACACTTATACTCTATACCTTAGGTGGAAGTGAGCTCCTCCCATCAACTACCATCTACAAAGATTCTACAGGGAAAAGGAAAAAGAGGGAAACCTTAATAAGTATATCTTCGCTTTAAGGGGAAAGTAAAATCCTCCTACGGTCTGCCATGCTCAAGAAACCCTTATCTGGCGGAACAAAACGATATCCTCTCCTAAAGGCTAAAGCGTTTCGATAGTTACTTCCTTCAACAAGAAAATCCCTACTTCTATGGGATAAGGTGCCTCGGCAGTTCCTTCCAAGAACAGGAACGTATACTTTCCATGGAGTTAAACCCAGGAAAAGTTACCTCCAAGAATATG